>APFE030471387.1:359988-370218 GCA_000404065.3 Pinus taeda
ATATATGTAATATGATTGGTTCAATCCTTATCCTATAATGATTGTTTTGGGTGTTTGTGTAACAACTACACGCATTATTCGCACCTCATCGCGCCACTAATGCAAAATACTAGGAGGTCCTCGTAAAAACCCAAAAACATTTTTACAAGGTAAGATAATGAGTTTTTAATTCAATGTAGATTCAAATTGTCATTTTTGGCGCAATATTTAAGCATTTAAAACACTTCCGAGGGCCATGAATTTAGTGTTTCTACTTCTCTAATTGGAATCATGGATGTAGACCGTCGATATTTAGGTGAGTGTTCATCCGACCATGACCCATTTTATATATGCGACAAGATCCACTTAATTGATTCTGGTTGAGAGATTGATACTCCTCATCACTATCAGACTAACATTTTGTTATTTCATAGACTGAAATATTCGTTCCTTGTCTTTAAGGAAAGTAAAAACTAACATGCTTTGTATTATAAAAAGTTGTTTACATCAGGCAAATATATTGTTGTGTTCAGATATGTCTAGCATTTAAACTATGTTTGAGTTATTTACATAACAAACCAATTGCCACAATATAAGCCCTTGAGATTGCATCATAAAAAACCAAATGCAAATATACAATATGTAAAAAACATATAACAACATCAAAAATAATTGCCCGATGATTGACAACAAAAAAGAGAAAATGTTAGGTAAATTGGATCTTTCGAGTCCTTTGGATTTCACCATTGTTGAATGCTTCATAATTGATCTCCCCCTTATTATATCTATGTCCCTTCTTTGAGAGAGTGTTAACAATATAGTTTAATTCTCTGTATATATGTGTGAATGTCACTGATCTAAAGTGTCTAGCAAGCTCTTTGATTCTAATCATCCAATTTGAAAGCCTAGGGGGATTGAAAGCATTTATTTCATTTTCCCAATCAATTACAACTTTTGAATCCCCAAAGACATATAAAGTCTCTAGTGATAACCATTTGGTACAGAACATGACTCCCCATAGTGCAATAATCTCAACTCGAGAATTAGTGTGAGAATCACTGCTCTAATAGAAATGATAATATTGTGTAGTATCTAGAACAATGTACGCCCCATTGCCACATTTTCTTGAATTAACTGAACCATCAAAAATTCCCACAGGATATCTGTTACAATTATCCAATTGTTGTATGCACCTATGTTTTTTCCTATGAATTGCAAGCCTAATCTCATTGAAATATGCACTAATGTTTACACATATCCTACTAATATCGATTAGGATGTTTTAAAAAATAAGAGCATTTTTTCTCCTCCAAATTCCCAAAATTATATAAAAAGGAAAAGTTTTGTATTAATTATACTCCTTCCATTCCATCAAACAATCTTCCACAAATGATGAGTTCCAGTCAGCTATAATATTAAGAATTTGTGTAACACCAATCCATATGGAAACAACAAAGGGAAGCATGAGGAAAAAGTGATTTACATCCTCAATATCTTCCTTACACTTGACACATCTACCTGGCGCTGATAAATTTTCCCGAGTTAATATTTTTGTTTTCAAGACCAACCACCCAAAACATTTGAATTTCAGTGGAAATCTCCACTTCCAAACCTTCTCGTACCACCACCCTTCCCCTTCAAAAGAGATTGATATATGTATAAGTAAATCTCCTTTACATAGATGTGCCCTTGAATAACACTTACATCCCATGTCAAGTAATCAATCTTACCTATTAAGTAGATACCAACCTTGTGGAAATTGCATGATAGAACTCAAAAGAATAAATTTGGTAAGATATTATATTATACACGTCGAACTATGGGCGCAAGTACCACGCTTCTATAATTATGTTAATTCCATGGTTTCACTTGAAGGTTTAGGCAAATGAGCAAAATAATTCATGAATTTCAAGGCTTTTGGCAAGTGTAATTTTGTCACCCAATATTTTTGTCCCCATGCCCATGCTTGGCATGACCATATGAACTTCATCTTATTTCTCATTGCTGGCATTCTTCATTAACAACGTTGAGGGTTCATTACTGGTCTAGTATCCATCCATTACTACAGTAGATGAAACCAATATACCCTTCACCATGACCGTGGAATCAACTAATGAGTTTTATCCATACCCAAAAACGTCGCAATTACCTTCTCCTTATGGGATTTTGATCTGTGGCAATCATCATGAGAGGAAATTAGTTAACCCAGTTCCCTCTATGCAAATTAGCATCCCATATGTATTTCTTTTCCCAAAAATGAGTTAAGAGAGGAACATGATGCTCAACGCATTTGACATGTGAAGACCACCAATTGAAGTGTAGACCCCGCTCATGGTTGAAGGTTAGTACATATTGAAGATATACCCAACAATCTTGAAGAATATTATTGCAGAGAGACTCATACAAATTTGAATGTCTGGAAGCCACACACTACCAAGAAGAATGTATTCTAGTGGACAAGTTCATCATATAATTTTTAAGTGTAGGAGGAGAGAAAAATTGAAGGAGAAATTCGAGAAATTGCATTCACTCTTACCTCAAATCTCAAGGGTACTTACCATAGAAATATAATTTTTGGGGAGAATGAAATGAAATGTTTGGAACACCCATTGACCTTGGAATTTATGGTATTTGAGGTATAATCTCTATTGCCAACAATTATTTTTATTTTTGGGTAGAATATGGTCCAAAAAATGAGTTGTTGTTGTTGATATATTTGCTCAAAGACAAGGCTTTCAGATTGGCCTATATGAGGGAACATAATTTTATGTCTAATCATTACATGAGAGTCTTTGATCTTTTTGTGTGTGGTGGGATTATTATTTTGTGAAATATTTTAATTACTTTTTTTTTTATTACTATGCAATTTTATAACAAAATACCTCAATTTACCAACCAGTAAAACTTAAATTGTTTGGTTTCTAAAACTTAACACTAACTGGTGGGCCCCAGTATTGCAGCAATAACGCTGCAACCCCTGGGACTCCCTTCTTTACTTTTATCAACCAGGTAGTTTGTAACAAACTTGGAAGTGACGGTGCTGTATGCACAAGTACTAGCTCTTGCCGCGATTGTCACTTGATCAGCTGGCACAAGTCCATTAGGAGCTTAAGCCAACTTCTATGAGCTCTGAGAAGTTGGCTTAAGCTCCTAGCGGACTTGTGCCAGCTGTTCAAGTGACAGCCACGACAAGAGCTAGTACTTGTGCATACATCACCGTCGCTTCCAAGTTTGTTACGAACTACCGGGTTGATAAAAGTAAAGAAGGGAATCCCAGGAGTTGCAACGTTATTGCTGCAATACTGGGGCCCACCATCTTTTTGGCGTCGTTGCCAGGGAAGCGTCAGAGTATTGGTGATTGCTGCTTTTCTTCTATTTTCTACTACAACCTTCTGCTAAGTAGTTTATTTAAGCAAGAGTAGAGTAGTTGTTTCATTTCCATTATGCAATTTCATTTCCACAAAACTAGAGTAGACATTTCCTGCTTTCATAGATTAGCATTTCAATTTCGCAATTTCGTTTATGCAAGCGTAGATTAGCATTTCAATTCCGCAATTTCAATTCTGCAAGCGTAGATTATCATTTCAATTCCGCAATTTCATTTCTGCAAGAGTAGATTAGCATTTCAATTCCCCAATTTCAATTATGCAAGCGTAGATTAGCATTTCAATTCCGCAATTTCATTTTTGCAAGCGTAGATTAGCATTTCAATTCCGTAATTTCAATTTTGCAAGCGTAGATTAGCATTTCAATTCGCAATTTCATTTCTGAAAGCGTAGATTAGCATTTCAATTCCGCAATTTCAATTCTGCAAGCGTAGATTAGCATTTCAATTTTGCAAGCATAGATTAGCATTTCAATTCCGCAATTTTAATTCTGCAAGCGTAGCCTAGAATTTCATTCCTGCAACTTCATTTCAGCAAAATAGATTAGTCCTTTCCGCTTTCATTTCAATTCCGCATTTTCATTTCAAGAAGATAGATTTTAGTTAGTTGCAGTTCAATCTATTTCAGTTTTGCAGGTACAAGCAGAAAAAAGAAACAAAAAATCAACCAAAAAGATTTCTTGTCATGCCTTGTAGGAGTAGAGATAATTCGGAAAAATGTTTGCACAACACCCCCACTGCCTCACACAACCAACCTTCTCTCTTCTTCAATGGCTGTGATTAAGAAGAACCCCTAGGTGGATAGTAAGACATCTTTGAAGAACCTCTAGGGGAGAAGAAGAAGAAAACATTCCTATGGAGCAAATGGCTACAAACAGAAATGTTGGGAGCAGTACCTTATCCAAAAATGAATTTGCAAATCAGATGGAAGATTTCAAGAGCGAGATGAGGCAATTTCTTGCCATGCAACTGGATACCTTGCGGATCCAAAGGAAGCAAGAGGAAGCCAAGAGGGCTTTGGCCATCTTTTGTCCCAGGTGCACTAGAAAGCATCCTAGGAATGAATGTCCATTGCACTCCATAGAAGGGTGTTTTGTCTGTGAAAGAGACCATGCTACGAACCAGTGCCTTTCCTTGCTCGAAATTAAAGCTGCATATCATAGGGCCAAAGGAGCCATTGAACCACTCTATTATATGAATCAAAGGAGGCCACATGGACCCATAACTTACCAGCAGGGAATGCAAGGGACATCCCAGACCTATTATAACCCCTATCAAGCCACTTCCATGCCTTCTTGGGGTCCCCCTGCTCATCTTTCCTAGTCCACACCCCCTCCTTGGTCGTATTCTCCTCAATATCATGCTCAACCAGCTGCTCATCCATTTCACCCCTATGCTCAGCCACAACCTCAGTGGAATGCACCTCATCAGGGGTGGAGGCCCCAGTACAACTCTCCTCCCGCTCCTTTGCCTCCACCACCTACTCAACCACAACCCCATCCACATCCATCTCAAATATACACCCCCACTCGACTACCCATACCACCATTTCCAAACTCACACATTGGAGTAGCTCAACCCAATTGCAAAGTTGAGGTACAACACTTCCAAACAACTCCTCTTGAGCTCAATGATATTCACCATAGCTCAGGATGAGTATTGCAAAAAAGAGATTATATTGACAACATTGAAGGACCACAACTAGCAAAAGAAAATTCAAAAGAGGAGATCAAAGAACCATGGGTTGCACTTGATGAAGAGAAGACAACAAAATTAGAGATCAAGAGAGCTCCCTCATGGTTACCATCAAATCCCCCATGTATTCAAGAGAAAAATTAGCAAAAAGAGGAGGATGTGAAGGTCATGGTAGAAGGTGACATGAAGAATGATCCAGATCAGCAAAAGGACCAAGGATATTAGAGCTATATTGAGATATGGTTCCAGACGGTCACTAAGTTGCAGCATTACTCTCTTCCTCAGCTATGTTTGATCCCTTCAAAGTCAAATGATTTGGTCTCTGAAATCCGGATAGCTGTCAAAGCATGCATTTCAAGCCTCCACATCATTTTGTATCTAATCTCGATGTGCACATGGCTCCATTGGAAGTATTCTTATACTTGAAAATGATTTTGTTTTTCAAGTAGGGTAGGGTAAGAAAAAAGAAAAAAAAAAGAAAGAAAAAAATGAAAAAATGAAAAAAAGAAGAAAATAAAAATCTAAGGTGAAAACCTCCTCGGAGGTGCCTCAGATTGGCTCATTGATTGAAAACCTCCATGAGGCGGTCAATGGGTTAGAAAAAAGAGAAAAGAGAAAAGAATAAGATCCTTGGGTGAAAACCTCCCTTGGAGGCGCCCATGGCAAGCAATTAGGGTGAAAACCTCTATGAGGCGCCCTAGTTGTTTTCAAAAAAAAAGAGAAAAAGAAAGAAGAAAAGAGAAAAAGAAAGAAGAAAAGAGAAAAAGAAAAATAACCTAATTTCCATTGAATAATTGCAGGTTGCAGCAAGGACATTGTAGGTTAGGAGGATCACTCGAAACAAAGACATAGGAAGTTCTGTGCCTTCTACAGGAAGTTCCGTGTCTTCTACAAGAAGTTCTGTGTCTTCTACAGGAATCCTGCAAACAAGCCAAAATTGATCTCTGAAGAGGACCCGAAGGCTGGGAATATATTCATAAGGCCTGCACACATCCATGTTTCCATCCCTCACCCTTCTCCATTATTTTTTCCATCTCATTGTGCTTCTTTCCTAAAAATTGTGTGTTCTACAAGAAGTTCCTGTAGAAATTATAGAAAGCTAGAAATGGATTTTAAAAGGCAGTTTGGCGAACATGATAGCCTCTTAAAGGGTTCATAAGTTTTCCTACAATCTTCAAACTCCTCCTACATCATTTCCATGCCTGCATCACAGCCCAAGCTCATTTTTTCTTACTGTGCAAACCGCCTGCAAAATGCTTTGAAGCAAAAATACATAGAACAGAAATTTGTTTTTTCCTTCACATGAAAACCGTGCATCCATTTACAAAACCGTTTTATGGGGAGTTGTATAGGGATGATGAAAACATGCCCGAACAATTTCAGCCAATTTTAGTACACAGTTTCCAAGAAATCAACCTCCATCACCTTCAGCCCTTTTTGCATTTTCTCCATATCCATGCATCCATTTCAAAACCTATTTCATGGAGAGATGCATATAGGTGATAGTAACCTGCCCAAGCAGTTTCAGCCAATTCCAGTGCACGGTTTCCGAGAAATTGACCTCTGTCACCTTCAACCATTTGCAGTTTTTCTCGAAATCTGTGCATCCATTGACCACAGTTTTGCTATGGGAGGTGCATAAAGATGATAGAAACATGCTTAGAAAGTTTTAGGTCAATCCGATCTATTGTTTGGGAGCTATGGAGAAAATAAGTCATTGTCCTACAAAAATCTGGCATCATCAGCTTGAGGGTGCAAATATGAACGTTGAAACAGACTTCTGCAGCTTAGATCTAGCCAGAGGATACCTGCACAAGAACAATAGCCACATATCAGACAACAAAAAGCATATAACATCAGGGATCCAGGCATGCAGCAATGGAATACGAGCATGCAGCAGCAAAAAGAACCAAGTAGCACGTCGACTTACAGGTAAGTGTCTAAACCAGTTCCTCTATTTGCATTTGTATGATTCGAAAGTGCATGAAGAAATGAAATGGTGGGCCCCAGTATTGCAGAAATAACACCGCAACTCCTGGGACTCCCTTCTTTACTTTTATCAACCCGGTAGTTCGTAACAAACTTGGGAGCGACGATGTAGTATGCATAAGTACTAGCTCTTGTCACGGTTGTCACTTGATCAGTTGGCACAAGTTTGCTAGGAGCTTAAGCCAAATTCTATGAGCTCTGAGAAGAAGCTTTTAAATGTGATGGATGAAAGCTAACTCAACATAGGCTACTCTACTTGCAGAAAGAAACGAAAAGCGGAAAGGAAATGCAAACCCTAGTTTTACCAACTAACCCTACCGGTGCAAGAAAAGCGATGAAAGCAGTGGGAATGGATTCCATTGACTTTTAGAAAGGTAAAATGCATGTGACTAAGCTAATTCTACAATAAAATCTAGAAAAAAACATCTTTTTGTATTTTTTAGTAAGTTGGCAGAATTATTATGCATGTGCTTTACTGTTTTTGGCTGTGTAGAGGTGGATTAGCGAAAGGAAATGCTTGCAGGAGGTTGGGAAGGTTAGAAGAGGGCCTAATGGGTCCCTAGCACCCTTCCAGAGAGTTTCACAGTGATTGGATCTCAAGAAACCGCTTTCATGAGCTTCTACAGGAAGTCTGCAGGGGTTCTACAGGATGTACTGTAGCTTCTACAGGATGTTCTGTAGCTTCTATAGGATGTTCCGAAAAGAGGATTTTGGAAGGTTGATGGAGGAAAAACAGTGGGAAAGTGGAAATGGAGGTTGGATAAGGATTTCAAGGGGTCTAGGACCTAGTGAATGAGGCTAGGGAGCGATTGGATTTGTTCGAGGATGGAGGGAGCAATGATGCACAAGAATGTAGAAATTAGGGCAAAATGAGAAAATGTGGCAAATGAAAGGCAAGAATATGAGTTAGAGGACAAAGGAGGTTTCAATGATGGGGTAAGGGTAGGAAAAGAGGTATTACATATGCTCTTCACACTATTTCTCAAGACTGATCGAAGAAAGACTAGAAAAACCAAAGATCTAGCTATTTTGACCTAGAAACCAAAAACATTATGAACAAAAGTTTATTGGCAGAAAATCATCCAAGATAACTATGGAAACTAAGCAAGAATAGATTCTAAACATGTAACTACAACTAGTCTCAACTTTCCTAACTAAAAATCTAACACTAACAATTGCATGAAGAGGCAAAAACAATGTTTTTTGTGGCAGCAAGGACGCCTTGGTCTCAGCTCATGGTGCCAAGGAGGGAGAGGTGAGATCAAGGGTTACTTGATGGCCTTTTTCGAAGATATTTTCTGTACTCAACTGTCAAACCAATCTGAAGCATGAAAAGCTATTTTAATCATAAAAAACAACCTAAGTAACAAAACAAGCTTTTAACCTAAATAATAGATTTTATTCTAAGAATGCATCAAAGACACATAAAAGTATACAAAGGAGGTACTGGGCACTTGGGTTGGGCCCAAACCCAAGAGATACAACCTCCTAAAGAAGATTAGAGCGGGTAAAATTCTGGATTCATCTTTATTGATCAAAAGAATAGTTACATCCCAAAAACCGTCTACAAGGAAAAGCTTGAAAATGCGCTGAAATGCAAAGCTAACCTACTGACTAAAATCTAGCTAACATCTGACTAACTCCTCTTAAAATCGAGCTACAAACTGGCTAACTGAAATGAGGCCCTAGGCCTTCTTATTTATACAAATTGAGGACCCCAACAGTCCTCCTAAACTTTAGGAACTCGGCTGCCAAAACTTGTAGTTAATAACAACTTTACTAGCCCTTGCTCGGCTACCCTTGTGATAATCGATGTGGTGGCCCTTGAACTCCGAGCTGCTGGTGGAGAATTCGAGGTAAGCGCTCATAAATGAAGGGGACACCTTCCTACAAATCTTCTCCCTTGTTCTTCCACGAATTTGGCTGCCAAGTTCTCATTAAAACCTTTGATTTTGTCTCAAAATTGACCAAAAAAACTGCATAAAGCACACATTAGACTTGTTGGCATAGTGACTAACCCAATTCACTCTATTAGCATAAATATAATAAAAAACATGCAATAAACTAATGAGAATGGTGGATTAAGTCGAATTAGGAGGCTAAATGAGCCCATATAATTACCCGTTTCTGGGGCTCATCACTAACTTCAATTCAATATTTTTACTTTAATTTAGCTATATTTAAACTAATCGACAGGTACTAGCTACTATGCATTTGTTTTATATTTTTCCTTCGGTATCCAATCATTTGGCCTGTCTCTACTAAAGCCACTCCATCTTCTACTTTTCTTACAATTGCTTGTTTAGTAAATTTATATCACAATAATGCTAAAACAAATACAAGGATTCGAACTCGACAACTCTTTAAATAAAAAAGATACAAGTAAAAACAAGAAAGGCAACTTGAAGAGGTGAAATCTTTCTGTTCGTTTCTTGAAAGACAATCCATCTCATGCTCTCCATGATGTCAACGTTCATAAACTTTAGTTTCTTTTCGATTGTCCATCCTTGTAGATAATCCTCTGCGTGTCGAAGTTGGGCGGAGGAAGAAGTGTGTCTGCTGACATTCTATCCTTCCTTTTCCAGCCTAGGAATTCTAATATGGAATTTAATATTGGATGATGAAATTAAAAAGGAAGATAGAAAATTATTCTCCACCATTCAATTTGAAACTTTAGATCTAATTTCGAAGCTATACTATTATAAATATAATTACAATCTCACTATATTCTTCAATTAACCGGAGCCTATCAATGGGGGTGAGGCTTGAGGCATATGGTGGTGTGGAATATCATACCCACCACCTTGATGAAGAAGATGAATGAATTTCATTAAATATGGGGTGGTTTGGCCACTCCTATGCATGCAACACATGTGAGTTGAATTTAACATGGCACCTTGTATATGTGATGCGGGTAATTTCTGGAGGCAACGAAATTATAGGCAACTCTGCTGCCTAACATTTTTTTGTCTATTCATTGTAGTGAAATGATTCTAGCTTAATTTTTGGGAATTTAGTTTCTTGAAAAAAATAGGCCCTGTCAGCATGGGAACCATGACAACTTGTCGAAATGGAGCAGAGTATGGCTTTTCATAACCATCGAATGGTTGTTTTTGCTAGAGGAGATATAACATTTAATAAGGAGGAGTTAAAAGGCTTTTCAAGAAGAGAGGGGGGGGGGG
>APFE030471387.1:404227-418082 GCA_000404065.3 Pinus taeda
AAAGCCCTTTTTCTCTTTTTTCTTCCAATTGTTGTGGTGTAACCCTTGTAGGTTGTGGAAGGCTAGAAGAAACAACACTTTCATCTTTATAGTTGTGAGGGGTAGACTTCCTTGTTGCCATAATTTTACTTTCCATTATGTAACAAAGCCCTTTTACTCTTTCCAATTGTTGTGGTGTTGCTCTTTGTATCCTCATAATGTGCTATCATTTCCTCCGTGAAAATTGACCACGTAACAAGTTCTTTATGAGAACAAAGCCCTTCATACCATAAAAATTGATCCGGTTCTAAATATGAAGATGCAATACATACCTTTTGTAACAGTGGTACACCATGTAGATCAAAATATTGCTCCATCTGAAGTATCCAATTTACCGGATCCTTGCCATCAAACTTCCTCATCTTGCTTTTTCTCGATTTTAGGAGCTCGATCTTGAAACGACTATAACTCTGTACTTTTGAATCTTTAAGTTCTGAAATTGTGACCTGTAGTAGCCCTCTGTGTCCTCTTTCCAATGTCACCAATCTGGTACAAATTGAATTCTCCAAGGAAGAGTTATGCGAAATCTTCCACAGTGACCTGATTATAGACTAGTTCAGTAGAGCGAACTTGTACGATGTGCCACGAGTCACTGTTTCGACCTTTGGCTCTGTAAAATATATACAAGAAACTACAGTCCGTCCTCTTTCTGGACCTTCTTATGAAATTTCAATCCGATGCTCAGAGAGAAAGTTATGACGATTTCCCTAGGTCACTTGTTTGGAATGTAATTCAGGAGTCTGCAAAAAGACCAACTTCCTCAGATCATATCTCCGCAAATATAGCGCGAAAAACTCTGAAATTTGGACCCAAGGTTCAGTGCGATGTATTTTCAAATGGTTTTTTTTTTTTTTAACTTCTAAACATCACTGAAAAAAAGTTATAGCGAAAATGCCACGATGACCTGTTTGGAGTAGCGAAACCCTAGAATCCAAATCTCTGATACCAAATGTTATGAAACCAGCTCAAGAAAAAGATAGAAAAGATAGATCAACGCCTTAAAATTCAACCTCTTCGAGGGGGCAACCTCCTTTACATTACATAAAGGAACAATTCTTCGATGATACAAATGAAAAGACCTCCTTTCTATATATAGGAGTCTAAGGGGTCATAACATAATCAGAGCCGACATAACAATAATAATGTAAGGGCACAATAATAACAATAGTGAGCTTCTATGGGGCACAATAGTAACAATACGGGCACTACATGGGTACATCAATATAATAAGGGGGTTGTAATAATAACAATAAGGGGTTACGCTAGTAGTATAGGGGCCTAACATTACCTTTCTAATTTATATGATTGTATTAATTCTTTTAAAAGTTATAGTAGTTATAGTGGTAACCTTTTATTTTTTATTTATTTTTCGAGGAAAAATCTTAATTTTCTTCAACTTGTAAACAAGGAACACAATTACATTCTGTAGATTTCACTAGACATTCAATCATTTCAACCTTTTAGCTAATTCACAATAAAAAAATAATTGCAAATACAATACATAACTTTGTCGGGGGCTAAGTGTGATAATAATTACTTAACTCCCCCCACTTTTTTTTGAACATTTTTTCCAAATGGCATGATTGGAGCTAGTTGTTACTATTGCCAATTGATTTCCATCTTCCTTCATATGGAATTCTTTGTCTAAATTTGAACTCTTATATACACTGGTTCTATTCTTACCCCCATATCCCTTATCAATGAGTGTATCCTCTTTTTATTGCTCTGGTGCTTTGATTTATGCTAGTTTTCTACCCTTCTGAATATGGGTCACGATTCTTGACTAGTCCCCAACTCCTTCATCTACCTAGTTTCCTTGTTGTGCCTGAGCATCCATATTTGGAGTATTTTCCTTGGGCTCTTGTTCTTCATCCTTAGAATTGTCAAATTCTTGCCACCCCTTTGGCTTACGAGCTTGCCTATTTTTTTGGGATCATTTTTGCATGCGGGCATGTGTTCTACAAGTGCCTTGTTTAAAAGAAGAATCGACATCGAAATTCTATAATATCATAATCTAGGACTTGGGTCAACTGAAAGTTTTCATGTTTTAAATGGATACTATCCAACAAACCTTTACTAAGGTCTATCTCTACACAAATTCTATCAATTATAAATAGACATTTTTCTGTTATATCAATGTCCATTTTTCTGAATTTTCCACGGGTATTCCCAATATCTTCTAGGACTTGGTGGTGCCAAAAAGGGTGAGGGAGATTTGTTAATCTCACCCAGACCAGTATTGTAGTGACCATCATACTTGTAGCATGGAATTCTGGGAACCATGTGGTAATAAAGGGCGTAGCTCGACCCCAAAACAATGGCCCATTATTTAGGACTTCCCCCCTAGATTTATGTGTATCAAATTGAATGATGAAGAAACCCTTGGAACATAAGTAAAATTCACAATTGGGTGTCCAAGAAGAATATACCCATTGATGTAGATCTTCATTTATTCGCCAAAATCCATTAAATCTATATATTAATTTTGTATATTGTAGATTATAAAAAATTTATTTAACTTCTAGGGGTGTTACGTCCATTGTTGGTGTTTTTTCCGCTTGTTCGACTATGTAAGGTCATTGCATATTTTGGATATGGTCATCAAGATCTACAACATTCCATTTCACTACATGCTTGAATGAGGCAGGTTCATTAGGGTTTTCAATATTGAAAGCTCCATCCCTCAGCCTTAGATTTAATATTATGGTGAAGTTCCTTTCAATGCCATAAATTTTCATTTGAATGGCATCTTGCAGTAATTTCCACTCAAAAATCAAACTTTGTAAGAGCATTAGTATACCTAGGTTATTCTGTATTCCCTACTTCAATTTTTCCACCAGATCTGAGCCTCAAACCCCTAAAAGGACTGATTTCTTGTAGTAGGGTTTAAAAAAAATCTGAAACACCTCCTCAAGTTCCAGTTTTGAATTTTGAGGTTTTCCGATTTCAGGAAGATCAAGGGAATGCCCTTAAAATAATTTACGTTCTCAAGATCAATGACGGTGCCTAGATGAGAACCATCAAAGGGCATATCCTTAGCCATAAGAACTGGGTCTTCCAAAACTTCCATCAAACCATGCAGACTTGAATTGTGAAATTTTACTACTAGAGCTTCATCGAGACAAACAAATCTAAATTGTAGGTGCATACGCTTGAGGTGGGAGGATTGCGTTATCTTATTTTCAATAGTGAGAACAGACTGCCATAGGCTAAAAAGGGTGCAAGCCACAAGCTGAACACTCTGAGGAGGCCGCCTGACCGAGACAAATACCCATAAGTCTATACAGACAAGAGATCGCCATTCTGGAGGATGTGGGGATTTTTATGACAACCTTTAAAGGCCATCCCTGCTGGACCACCCTTGAAACCCAGTGTCACCATTCAAGATCTAGGTTAGACGAAACTGTTCTCTGCCTTCTATATTGTGGAGAAATGCATGTTGTTTTTTTATCTATATACAATCTCAATCGCTTTCTCTCGAGAGACACTTGTAGTCTTCAACAAAGATGGCTCATAATCCCCCTTTTCTCATCATCTGAATGGATGTAGAGGATTACACCTATGCATTGCTTATTGTCACGCCCATGAGTCATACATGTGACGTGCGACGAGGTGGGGCGACATGCCCTCGATTAAACACGACGAGTTGGAGATAGGCGAGTCAGTTGCGATGTTTGGACGTGTTGGCATGCGACGAGCCAAAGAAGATGGAAAATTGGCTAAGTGTCAAGACTCATGAGGAGGCGACCTTATATAGAGTGCGGTCGGGTGAGTGGACCCGGTGGGGCGATGAGATGGGTGAGCCGACCTTGAGTGGGGGCGTGGACAGCCGAGTTGGAGGTTGGCCTGGGTAAAGTCGACCCATGTTGAAACCATGGCGATGGGTATAAGAGGGATGGACACATGGTGGGAGAAGGATATCAACGAACTCATAAAGCATTCACAAGTGTACTTGGAGGTGCGAGTGGGTCGCCATACGGAGGAAGCCGAGGTGCAAGCGATGCTAGGCTGAAGTACCGAGGCGAGGTGAAGGTGAACAAAACCATAAAATGGATGAGTCGCAATTCGAGTGAACCAGGCGAGATGCAGGGGCGGGTCTGCCTGCGGGTGGATATAGGCGGGTGAACCAGGTGGATGCGAGTTGGGAAAGCGGTTAGGTGGACGAGTTGATGGGCTGATTGGGTGAGTTGAATTTTGGTGAGTGGATGAAGGGTGCAGAAGAGTTGGGTGCAACGCATGATAGCACGAGAGTTGGGTGGGCGACCCGAGCTCGGGCAGGCCGCACAACCGCGAGTTGGGCGAAACGGAGAATGGGCGAAGTGCAATCGGATCAAAAGTTGGGCATGACACCTAGTGACATGCCCCGCGACCGGGTAGATAAGGGTGCTCAGGTAACACGAATTCGTGAATGAAGAATTGGTGGAGATGCATGGTGAGATGGGAAGGTGACACAATGACTTGCTAAACGGTGGGCAAGGCCGCATGATAGGGCGGACTGCCCCGTGGCAAGGCTGCGCGACAGTGCGAGCAGGTTGAACGGTGGTTCAAGGTGAATTTCTAGAATTGTAGTTTGGCAGTGTTTTGGCCAAGGATATTTTGGGGTTGCCTTGGAAAGGATATTTGTATATGAACTTGTAAAAATATATTGTTATATATTGTGGGCAAGCTCTTACTAGGGAGTTTCCCCTCCCTTTAAAAATACTAAGTGTACTTGTATACTTGTGCATATGAATGAAGTTTGAAATGAATGCTTCCGCGTGTATTATAATAGATGAATGCTTAGTAAAGTGAAAATATTCTAAGTATTGGATGTCAGGCATAATCCACACTTGAAAGTATTGGTGAAAAGAAATTGGGTGGTGGTGCCACACCTGCCTATGAGCGTTTGAAAGACTACTGCCAAGATAGGGGCGTGACAGTTGGTATCAGAGGTACTGATACTTGAAGAGACGTTGATCCTACTACACTTGTAGTTTGTATCAGAGGTTTGATTCAGTCGAACAAGATTGCAGAAGTAGAGAGGTGTAACTCTACACTTCAGACAAGTAACGATGGAGGCTTTTGATCGGTTTACGGTCTATACTAGAATACAAAGGAAGCGAATGGAAGAATAGGTAGAGCAAGATGAAGTCATCACGAGTGAGTCTAATAGGGATGTTGAGGTAGCTTTCATGGATAGAGTATTGGATTGAATGGAGGAGCTATCTTCTGAAGTAGCTTCTATGAAGGTTGAGAATGTTGAAGTTTGGGATGGCTATTTGAAGTTGAAGGAAGAACTTTATGAACTTAAGGTCCGATACGAGTATACATAACAGTTGTATACACAAACAATGAAGGAAGTCAAAGAAATTGGAGATGCAAGGGACCAAGGTTTGGAATAGATCTTGAAGTTGCATAAAGATCTTAGAGATGCTCAAAGTGAGATAGCGGTTTTGAAAAAGGATATTGGGCAAAACTCTAGCGGAGGAGTGGCTCATGTGAAAGTCAAGGAACCAGATTCTTATGATGGGATGAGGAGTGCAAAAACTCTTGGTAACTTTCTATGGGCCATGGAGCAATACTTAGAATGTTTGGGGATGTCTGATGAGGAGGCCAATGTCAAAGTAGCTTCTTAGTTCTTGATGAAGTATGCTAAGTGGTGGCAAATGAAGATGGACTAGATTTCCAGTGGCAATGCTACGAAGATCACTTCGTGGGATGATATGAAGAAGGCTTTGCAAACTCATTTTATTCCACAAGATGAAACATGGGATGTAAGGATGAAGATAAAGTATATAAAGGAAATAGGGTGTCTACAAGCTTATCAACGAGAATTCTCAAATGCAGTTTTGGAACTTCCTGACATGGCGGAGATGAACAAGGTATTCAATTTCATTATAGGATTGAAGCCTTGGGCACACAATGAAGTGAAGAGGCAAAATATTAAAACACTTGAAGAAGCATTTGCAGCTATGGATCACTTGGTAGAACACTATGATGAAGGAACCAAAGAGAAGAAGAAAAAGATTGACAAGCCGAAAGAGAAATCTACAAAAGAAGAGCCTTCAATATCATATGACAAGACGATGACGAAGAAGGCATTGAAGTTTTGGATATGTGAAGAACCACATATGGTGAAGAATTGTCCCTCAAGACCAAAAGTGGTTGCGATTATACAATCCAATGCAAAGAAGAAAGAAGAAACTTCTGTTGGGGTTATGCAGATTCTAGGAATTGCAGTGGCTATGAAAGAGATCTCACGAAGAGATCCTGAAAGAAACAAGTTAGAGTATGTTGAAATGAAGGTTGGGAATGGAACTGTACTCACTATGGTGAATAATGGTGCAACTCACAACTTCATGAGTGAGGATATTGCGAGGAATATTGGAATGAAGTTTGTACTGGTGCAGGTACAAATGACGGTAGTGAACTCTCCTTTGGATTATGTGATTGGTGTAGCCGAGAGAGTCGATGTGACACTAGGTGAATGGACAGAGAAGGTCGATTTCATTGTGGTGTGGATAGATGACTATGAAGCTGTTCTGGGCATGGAATTTATGAAGTAATTTGAAGCTATGATAGTTCCACATATGAGGAAGTTGTACATTTATGACAGGCATGAGGATGTACGTATTAGTGTGCCAACCATGGGGGTTACAAAGGCTGAGTGTAAATTGACAGTGATGAATGTGGAGGATTTCAAGCAAGATGAAGAGGTATATAAGAGGTTGTCTTCTACATAGGCAAATCTTATGGAACAATCACAGGTGATTTGAGCATTGTTTGATAGTATCTTAGAGTTCTCAAGTAGACTAGAGGCGATGGAGAAGGATGAGAATGAGTATGCTAGGCCGAATGTTCAGATGGAGGATTAGGATGCATACTTGTAGAGGTTAGAAGAGGAGGATCCTGATAGATTGATTGAGTTGATTAGTGAGGAAGAGGGAGAGCCTTCAGGCTCCACTTCCTCCCCATCTTCTTAGACTATCATGGAGATGAGGCTCATTGTTAGCTACTCATGGTAGTGAGTCTCCAACATTTTGAGCAAACATCTCGGGTGAGATGACACATATTGACAGGTAGCATGCAGTGATGAGTCATGATGATGTAGGGGCATGAGTTCTTATGGAGGCGATGCATGGTTGGATTAGCTACCCAACTAGTCATCAACATGAGGGGTACTAGCATGATTTCTTATAGAGTTTGGCATATCTATGGCATGAGGAAGGTCAAGAAGTGGACACATATGGATTACCCATACACACATTTGTGTGGATTGATAATCTTGGTGATGGTGGTTGCTGGGATGGAGTTGTCGAGGACGAAAACCATTTAGAGTGGGGGAATATGTCACACCCACGAGTTGTGAGTGTGATGTGCGACGAGGTGGGGCGATGCGCCCTATGTTAAACATGACAAGCTATCATGCGATGAGTCGGTGGGCGACGAGTTGGAAAGCAGCGAGTCGGTTGCGATGATAGTTGCGATGTTCGGACGAGTTGGCGTGCGACAAGCCAACGAAGATAGAAAATTGGCTAAGTGTTAAGACTCATGAGGAGGAGACCTTATACGGAGTGCGGTCGGGTGAGTGGACCTGGCAGGGCGAGGATATGGGCGAGCCGACCTTCAGTGGGGTTGTGGATAGCTGAGTTGGAGGTCGGCTTGGGTAAAGTCGACCCACGTTGAAACCATGGCGATGGGTATAAGAAGGATGGACGCATGGTGGGAGAAGGACATCAATGAAATCTCAAAGCATTCACAAGTGTACTTGGAGGTGCGAGTGGGTGGCCATATGGAGGAAGGCGAGGTGCAGGCAGTGCGAGGCCGAAGTACCGAGGCGAGGAAAAGGTGAATAAAACTGCGGAATGGATGAGCCACGATTCGGGTGAACTGGGCGAGCCATAGGTCGGGTAGCCGCAGGGGTAGGTTTGCCTGCTGGTGGACGCAGGAAGGTGATTTGGGTGGAGGCGAGTTGGGTAAGCGGTCATGTGGACGAATTGACAGGCGAACCGAGTGAGTGGTTGAAGTTTGGCGAACGGGAAAAGGGCGTAGATGAGCTAGGCGCACTGCACAACATCACGACGAGCTCGACGGGCGACCTGAGCTTGGGCAGGTCTCACGACCACGAGTTGGGTGAAAAGGAGAATGAGCTAAGTGCGACCACATCGAAAGTTGGGCACGACACTAGGTGATATGACCAGCGAGCGGGTAGACAAGGGCACTTGGGTAACACAAGTTCGTGAACAAAGAATCAGTGGAGCTACACGGTGAGACAAGCAGGTGACACGGTGACTTGTTGAATGGTGGGCAAGGCCGCATGGTAGGGCGGACTACCCCGAGGCAAGGCTGCACGACAGTGCGGGCAGGATGAATGGTGGTTCACGTTGAATTTCTAGAATTGTAGTTTGGCAGTGTTTTGGCCAAGGATATTTTGGGGTTGCCTTGGAAAGGCTGTTTTATATGAACTTGTAAAAATATACTGTTATATATTGTGGGAAAGCTCTTACTAGCGAGTTGCCCCTCCCTTTAAAAAGACTAAGTGTACTTGTGCGTATGAATGAAGTTTAAAATGAATGTTTCCGGTGTGTATTATAACTGATGAATTCTTAGTAAAGTGAAAATATTCTAAGTATTAGATGTTAGGCATAGTCCACACTTGAAAGTATTGGTGAAAATAAATCGGGTGGTGGTGCCGCACCTGCCTATGAGCAGTTGAAAGACTACCCCCAAGATAGGGGCATGACACTTATTGTCTAAATGAATGTAAATGACTAAATCTTCACTCCAGGATGAATTGTTGAACCAATTTACATTCTCTGGATAGATGGCGGTGCCATAGAAGGAGCTAGAGAAAACCCTATCATAGCTCACAATCTCCCGTCTCTCCTCTCATTAACCTTCTTATTATATATTTATAAATTATAATAATTATAGTGATAGTAAATTGATTTTACAAATTTCTTTCGATTTAAAATATATTTAGAAATCATAATAATTATAGAGATAATAAATTGATTTAAATTTGTTTTACAAATTTATTTCGATTTAAAATATATTTTGAAATTATAATAATTATAGTGATAATAAATTGATTTTAAATTTGTTTTACAAATTTCTTTAGATTTAGAAAAAATGAAGGAAAATAAAATTAAAATAATTCATATGAATTTAAATCATGACTTAAGGCTATAACCCACAACTTGAGTTACATTGAGAACTCATCATTACTTATAGGGATGTAAGATCACCCTAAACTTCTCGTTATCATGGGAATGTAACACCACCTTAAATTTGCTTTCGAGTTTTAATTTGAGGTCAAGTTTATTTTTAAACAAATTAACTAATGATATACTTTTACCCATGTGTAAGCTCGAGAAGGTGAGAATATAACAAGGGGAATAGCTACGATGCAACATAGTCCTTGCCTCTATCGCTATTTAATTGATTCTTTTGCATAAATCTTTTCGTAGAGTGGAAGCTATCTACATTGGCATTAAAGGCTTTTATTGCTAATATTTTAGTAAGCAATTGACGTATACGATATTGTTAGTGATATTCTTATTTTTGAATATCTTTTTGTATTTGTACGGAGAGGTATGTATTTCATCCACATTTCTGTCTTAGTCGATGTTTTTTTTGCACTACTTGCTCTGCACGACGACAAATGCAAAACTTCTTTTGTATACGCTATATATAGACACATAACTCTATTGTGCGTAAAGGTTTGCATTTCATCCACATTTCAGAGGTTGGAAGCTATCTACATTGTTATTAAAGGCTTTTAATGCTAATATTTTAGTAAGAAATTGATGTATACAATATAATTGGTGATATTCTTATTTGTGGATATTTTTTTGTATTTGTGTGGAGAGGTCCATATTTCATCCACATTTGTGTCTCAACCCATGCTTGTTCTGCACTGCTTTCTCCACACAATGATGACTACACAACTTATTTTGTACATGCTATATCTAGACACATAACTCTATTGTGTGGAGAGGTATGCATTTCGTCCCTCCGCACATTTACATCTACACAACTTCCATACACACTATTTTAGGTGTAAAATATGCTTATCTTCGTATTTCTGAATATCTTTTCACATTTGTGAGAAGACTTCATATTTCATCCATATTTCTGTCTCAACCCGTGCTTGTTCCACATCGCTTGCTTTGCACCATGACGATTGCACAACTTCTTCTATACACGCCATCTCTGAGACATAATTCTATTATGCAGATAGATCCCCATTTCATTCACATGTCATAAAGTGGAAGCTATCTACATTGACATTAAATGCTTTTATTGCTAATATTTTAGTAAGCAATTGGCGTATACAATATTATTTGTGATCATATTTCCGAATATCTTTTTATATTTGTGTGCAGAGGTCCATATTTCATCCACATTTGTGTCTCAGCTCATGCTTGTTCCACATAATGACGACTGCACAACTTCTTCCATACATGTTATATCTGGACACATAACTCTGTTGTGCTGAGAGATCCGCATTTTCCTCACTGTTTCGTCCACACAACTTCTTCCATACACTGTATATGTGGAGACCCCACCAGAGCGAATAACTATTTTAGTAAACAATTGACATATACGAGGTTATTGCTAATATTTTGTATATTTCGAACATCTGCTTGTTTAATCTCTTGTGTAGAAGTTCTCTTTGTGTGAATGTATGCACTTTGCATTAAGTGCTAATATTATTGCTAATATTTTAGTTATAAATAATGCATATTAGTAGTTAATTGAGTAAAAGTTCTGCAGATAATAACATTGTTTATGTTTATATTACTGATAATATTTTTATTGTAAATAATGTTTCGAATATCTATTTGTTTATGCTCTTGTGAGAAAGTGTTTTTTGTTCGGATGTACACAATTTGCACTAAACACTTTTATTTTATTTTTTCTCTGTAAAAAATAATTCTATTAAAAGGAAGGAAAAATAAATTTACAATGAGGCTGCAGCCTTAGCCGAGAACAACTAAGTTCCTTCTGGGAATCATAACTCCCCCATATTTGGTTAAACCAGTTTAGACTTACAAAAAACCATGCTAAAGACCGGGAGAACAACGAAAAAACTGGAATGAAGTCTTGAGATATCACCATCTGAAACAATTGAGAAATAAGACAGAAATGCCTAACCAGAGAACTAGAAACAAAACCACAGATAACAAGACTTGACCAATCAGCATCAAAACTCTGAGGTGGCACTTGGGAGGCCACATGGCGTTACATTGGGAGGTCCTGGTTAGGAGCCTCATCGACAACTAGACATGCGTTCCCATACCAAATCTCGCCTTCCTTCTTCACGTCGTTATCCGCTCTGCCAGCTGGAAGAGCCGTCGCCTGAGGGATGCCGCTCGAGCTGCTAGCAATGTCCATCAGATTTGTGGCACCATGAGCATTGCCACCTGGAATTTCCGTCGCCAGAGGAATGCCATTCAAGCTGCCAGCAAAAGCCATCGAAGTTGTGGCTCCATGAGCATTGCCACCTGGGTGCTGAGTGTCACCTGCATTAACACCTTCAAAATTCTGACCGCCACACCTGGCTCCCCTGCCTTCATCCGACAGAAGCTGCTCAGAGCCCGGATAAACTTCCATTCTGCGAATGTCCTGAGGTTGCTCTGTAGAGATATGCATAGAAGCATTGTGCTGGTTTTCTTCTTTAGAGAAGATGATAGTGACATTAGTCGTGATAATGGGCCGGTTCAGGTTGCTCTGGAACCTGAAATGATTTGAATGGAAGGCAGAGTGAGGATAGTGATGGCTGGGAGGACTAGGAGGGAGGAAGCTGGACTGAGAAGGAGGTGGAGAAATAGGTGGTGGTGGCGGAGCTTCATTGTGTGCAGCTTGAGAGCGAGTGCTACCTCCTCGGTCACCTCCTCTACGACTTCACATGCGGTGACGAACCATCGCGTTGCGGCAGATGAGAAGCTCAGGAGAATTGGGGGCCTGGAAGGAAGATAGAGAATGCACAGAGGGATCCTGGATAGGGTTCAAAGGGCAGTGCTTGGAATGGGAACAATCAAACCCATTGCCAAAGGCAAGACAACAGAGAAGCCAACAACATTTTCCTGTAACAATTCTATTGTAGGGATTTCCTGCTTGGAGCGGGCAAATGCTGAAGGACAGAGGGAAAACAGATGGGTTGATGGACACCACGTTAAATTGAAATTCCTTCATTTCTCGACCGGAGTGAGCATTAAAGAATTCTACAAGTTGGCCGGCTCTCGCTTGAAGTGAGTCTGTAGGTGCCATGTACGAGCCTGGAATGGTGCGCTGGCCAGCTGGGCCGAGCGCCGTCAATCCATCTCCTCACCATTAATGTTCTGGAAATTCACCCGCATCTGGGTCACTAAACACTTTTATTACTAATATTATTGCTAATAATTTATTTATAGACAATGCATATCAATAGTCAAGTGAGTAAAATTTGTGCGGAGTGCACAAAAAGTTATGTACAAAACCACATTTCATTGAGCATAAGCCTTGTTTGTAGCTGAATAAGATTTTCATTATGCGGATAATAGCATTTTTTATGCACACATTATTGATAATATTTTAATTGTAAATAATGTATACTACTACTATTTAAGTAAATTTCAATTATAAATAATGCATATGTTCATATGTTTGAATATGTTTGAAATTAGCATATGTGCGGAAGTGCGGAGAAGGGCCATTTCCTGAGGAAGTTTTCAATGTGCAAATCACCCCACTTGGTACTAAAGGATTTTATTTGAAATATTTTAGTATTAAAGAATAAATGTTTGTTGTCACAATACCACCAAAGCAAGCGGTGGACTTATACGAATGTTGCTAACACTTTAGTCATAAATGATGTGTATCTACCTATCTCTATAAGTAATTAAGTGGGGTCCACATTTCACCCAAACTTCTATCTTAACCCATGCTTGCTCTGCACTATTTGTTTTGCACAACTTCTTTTGTACACGCTATGTGTGGAGACGCTTCCTCCACAAGCGCTGTGTGCTAGAGTCCTATAGGCTAAAACATTGGTGCTCTTACTGTAAGTGTTGAGACTGTTTGATGGTGGCCCCGATTATGCTTATATATTCATTCAATCCATATATTTTTCCAAATGCATAGTCTATTTTTTTTTTCTAAGGAAAAAGGGGTGATCTGAAAATGGAATGTACTTGTTTAAGGGTGCAAGGTATCCATTTCCAATAATTTCAACTGTGAGCTAGACACTCCAAATGACCTCTAAAAATGTATAGACTTCTTATTTCTTATACAGAGATAGACTGTAGGGGCATTCACCGGACATGTCGCCTCTAAAAAGAGGATGAGTTCCAGAGGCTACCTGGCCCTCTATAGGCTCTGCCTAATGAAATAACAAAGTAAACACTTAGAAGTCTTTGACATACACATACTTGAAGTTTAAGGTCTTCTGGAATAAGACAAATAACTTTCTGTAGCTGAATAGGTGATTATGTGTGTATGCAAGTTATATTTATTTGTTGTTTAATACTTTATATCAGTTTTGTTTAGCATATCATCTTCAGCAAATAAAGACATCAAAATGATAAAGCAGTTCACCCCCCCTCTGGGCTACATCTGCTGGACCAAACCTCTCCAACTAGGCTTGTCCTCTTGTATTAAAATTGCTACAAAGGCTAATACAAGAATATGGGTATCTCCAAGGACATATCTAACTGTAAATACAGAATCAAAAGATAGGAATAGCCAAACATGCTCTTTCCCAAACACTAAACAGTGAAATTTGTACCTTATACAGTACTTTCCCCAATTGGCCCTCGTGGCCCTTTAGAATTGCATGGAGAATTTTGAGGTG
>APFE030471387.1:418232-429123 GCA_000404065.3 Pinus taeda
GTCGAAAATAGCAGACATAGGCTTTTGAATCACCGAAAACGGATGAACATAGCCCCCAAACAGCTCCAACACTGAAATGGCCCTAGTGGCCCTGAAAGCTTCCCTGAAGCTAAACAGTGAGAAGAATGCCTCAAAAGGAAAAACGAGCTGTAGAAATGGATTCATAAGGCTGGAAAACTTCAGGATTGACCTTCGTTCCACATTCACTGGCTGCACAATTCCCAATACAGCTCCCAAACTGATTTGGCCCTAGTGGCTCCTGGAACTTTCCCGAAGCTAAAACACCTGAAAATGACCTCAGATGGCTGTGAAACCTGTGCCAATGGCTTCAGAAGGTCGAAGGTAAAAAAAAAAAAAAAAATTCGTTCAAAACGGACTTTCCTAGCCAAAGTTATGGCCATTTACTCCCAACTGCCAGTGTCCCTTGAAAAACTCCAGCTAACTGTAGTGGAGGTCCAGATAAGTCGGCCAAATATGGGGAGACCGCCCAAATTTGGCACTCCGACAAATCCGCCACTAACTGCCCACCGTTTCTGGGTAATGGTCGTATGGAGGCGGTCATGTGAACGGGGCTGGCCCGCTTTGGTTTCCTGCCGAAACAAATTTAAACTTTATAAAATCTTTATTCTGCCCATATAATACATCTGATCCCTGTGGTGTGTTGGTAAACCTTTGCATTGGTATCAAGCAAGTCACAAGTTCGATCACAAGTCGACCAAACCATGAAATTTTTAACGTATGCCCAAATCTTACGTGCTGACGTCATCATGATGTCACTTGAGCCATGTGGCGACTTCCGGGCCTGCCACGTGGCAGCTTTTGATTGTTGCCAAAAAGAATATTCTATGGAATATTCTCAAGAATATTCTAAAGAATATTCTTCAGAATATTCTTCGGAATATTCTTTTTTAATTTTTTTTTGAAAAATCAAAAATCAAGGGTCATTGGGCGATTTTGTGTTTGGCATAACTTTCTCATACGACGACTGTTTTTCGAACCGTTTGTGGTGTCGGAATCAGGAGGACGAGCTCTATTCGGTTGTTCAGGTTCGACCCAGTTCTGAGCACTTTCATTTTTTACCATTTTACAACACTTGGTCCTGAGCTCCTGATCAAGGGGAAATTTTCATTAATATATTAAGAAAATTACATGTTTTATCTTCAACATGTATGAGATGCATTCACTGGTGAAGCATAATACATTAGTGTTCGAAATCGTATATACATATTACAACTCAGGTTGCAGAGAGTAAAATAACAAGCAATTGTAACCTAAAACAAGTAGTGTCCAAAAACTGATAATGAAAAAAGCAAAAAAACATGGAATGATCAAGGTGATCATTCCAAGTGATTTCCATTCATATCAATGAATGGATGGTGAAAAAACTAAAAGAAATCACCATCTTTGAATTCCTGAATTAACCATTGACTCCTATTCAACTGCGCGTCCTCTTTGGATAAACGATCAACGATCTCATTCCTTTCCTTGTATATATGAGAGAATATAATAAAATCAAATTGTAATTTTAGAGTAATGACATCATCCAGTGTGTCCCTGAGTGTGTGAAAGTGACAATGATATACATCATTTATCCAATTTATGACAAGTTGTGAATCCCCAAAGATCTGAATCTTTTGACAATTTTGTTCCCGCGCAAAAAGGAGAAGGTGTTTTAAACTGTGTAGCTTAGCAAAATTATTTGTTCCCCTGTCGAGAACCACTTTGATTCTGAATGACAGGTGCTCATTGATGTGAAGGACAACTCCCCCCCGAAACCCTCGGGTTGGGTAGAGCCATCAAAATAACCCCACAGGAAACTATTATCGAAGAGTTATGGAATAATGACCTGAGGAGGTTTGCTGTCTGGGATGTCTGGAATCAGATTGAAAATGGCTACATAGTTGATACAGGTGGCCAACCAGTTGATCGAAGCATCCTGGAAGATTAATTAGTTCCTATTTAACCGAATGTCCCAAAAAAAATTTAGGGGAAGATTTCTGGCTTTTTGGGATGGAGCCTCAGTCCACCAACGAAACCATGCTTCCTCAAAATTTTGTCCAATCCAATTGGTATTTATGTTGAGGGAAGAAATTATAGAGGACCAAAATTGTGTCGTAACCGGGCAGAGGAGAAAGAGATGGTTCATGTCTTTAACATTGGATTTGCAGAAGCAACATCTGGAGGGACCATGAAAAGCTCGTTTCATGAGGTTTATTTCTGTTGGGGCTTTGTTTGTGATAATACACCACATGAAAAACTTCGATTTCAAGGGTGGGAGGGATTTTAGTTTCCAAAGTTGGCGCCACCACCAGCTGATTATGCCATTTTCCTGGGCTATCATAAGAGCCGCATATTCTGCTTTTGGGGAGTATCACCCATGAGGGACAGTGGCCCAGATAAGCTCTTCCTCTTTCTCTATTAACCTGATATTGGCTTCCTCTAGTGCCCCAATGAATGGATTCTAGACCCTGCTCCATCTATATGGGATGTTCAAATCTCTGTGATCTAGCCATCGCTGAGGTGCCCAAAGGTTGATTCCCACAACAACAATTTTGGCGATCTTTGAGATACCAGTCCCTTAGAGAAATTGTCAAAGGGTCCATGGTAGGATGTGGGCATTGCCACAACCGGTCCAAGCATCACTTTCTAAATGCATCTACGCAAGTTTACCAATTTTCCATGTTAGCCCATTCTTGATAATACTGAAATATTGAGTGATTTCCTTCTAGATGATGGAGGCACTGACATAAGATATACTGGGTCTGCGAATCCAATCCATAATTGAGAGGGGGTGGATTTATTTAAAATGAATTACCTCTTTCCATAGATTTTCAAATTTCATTAATTGCTAGCCCATCTTCACTGTGAGTGCCATTGCAAAGGACTGTAGGTCTTTTAATCCCCAACCTCCCAGTTTTTTTAGCTTCCCAATCTTGTCCCAGTAGACCCAGGCAAAAGTCATCCCCACATTCTCACCCCTCCAGAGGAATCTACAACATATTTGTTGTATCCTATTGAGAATACCTTTTTGGATTCAAGCAAGATTCATCCAATAAACCAAAATGGCCTTGAGCACTGATTTTATTAGAGTGAGCCTACCACCCTAGAGAGCCAACGTTGCTGCTAGATGTTTATTCTGCTTTCAATTTTTGCAATAATCCAGGCCCAATCAGTGATGCGAAATCCATTTGGTATCAGTCTGAACCCCAGGTAGTTTAGCCCAACATCCAGCTCTTGTATGACAAAAGCAAATTGTTGGGCCACGTACATTTCCTCGTTTTGGAGGCAGGTCACAAAAATGATCGTGGATTTCCAATTGTTTGTTTCCATACCCGTTGCTTTGCAAAAGAGAGATAGTATGTTCTTGAAAACATATGATTCATGAAAAGAACCATTTAGAAATATAATTACATCATCAAAAAGCAATAGATGCGAGAGAGTAGTCATATATGATATCTGGACTCCCCCTAGATCACCAGTCTCACAGGCAATTTTTTATTTGTCTACTTACACCTTCCATGATTAGAAGAAAAAGGAGGGGGGAGATAGGGCATCCTTGTCTCAGATCACACTCAGCATGAAAAAACCAGAAGTCGCCCCATTGATAAGGATACTATAGGAGGCAGAAGAGAAGAAACACTTAATCCGTGAGATAAAGGAGTGGGGGAAGCCTATATGAGTGAGGATGAGCTGCAAATAGGACCAACTAGACGATCAAAGGCTTTGGAGATATCTATCTTTAGAAAGATGGAATTTTTGTTTTGTTTTTTGATTGAGTGGAGACCTTCCTAGGCAGTCCTTATAGCTTCATGAATCTTTCGATGACTGAGGAAAGGAAACTGTTCCCTAGAGATCATCCTGTAGAGAATATGTTTTACACAAAGGGCGGCGGTTTTGGATATGATGTTGTAGATGCTGTTGCAAAGGGAGATTGGCCGATAATCATCAAAAGTAAGGGGTTTGACAATTTTTGGGATGAGGTATAGGAAAATCGCATTAAACCCTTCATACATTCTGCCTGAGGTTATGCATTCCTCAATAGCCAAGAGAAGATCCGACCCAATTAGTTGAATGAAGGTATTGTAGAATTCCACAGGCCATCCATCCAGCCCCAAGTTTTTATCTTTTTTGAAACATTTCAGCACTGCTTCAAGTTCCCCCTGCAAAACTGGTGCAATTAAGTCTTCCACCTCTTCTGGCTCGACAAATGTAGGGAGTGCCTCAACAATGCGGATAATGTCAGGGAGGGTGACACCCCTTGGGGCCTTGTATATATTTGAAAAGTGATGAACACCCATATCGACCAGCTGATTGAAGGTGTTAGCCTCCCAACCTTCTTGATCATGCAACTCCCAAACGATGTTGATATACTTTCTCCCTCGAGCATATTGTTGAAAAAACTTGGAGTTTTCATTACTAGCTTTTAGCCATAACGCTCTACTTTTTAAACGCCAAGACTCCTATTTCTGTCTCAAGAGTCTAATCTTCTACGCTTCGAGATGGATTAAATGTTTGTTCATTCCAGTCGAAGCAAAACTAGTAAGCCCAGAGGCTTCTAAAATTTTGAGGTCTTCTTCAATCCTTCGAAGATCAACCTCATCCTTTCACTCTTTGTTCTTCACCCAATCAATGGTTTTTGTTTTTAGGCAGGTCAAATTATTTGCAATTACCTCGGACAGGGAGGTTTGGTCACCCGACCTACAGTGTATCCAAGAGTCATTGACTATTTGTGGAATTCGGCTTCAAAGAGCCATGTCTAGTTGAATTTAAAAGGCACCTGGAGTTTGAGATTCTCATCCCTAATCTCCAAACAAATTGGAGAATGGTCAGATATCCCTCTCAAACCCACCCACTGGCGAAAACGATCCAATTTGGATAGTAGGGGGGCCTTTATCAGAAAACAGTCCAGTCTTCTGGCCAACGTATCCTCCCCTATCCTTCTGTTCCTTTAGGTCGACATAAGCTTGGTTGTATCAATATTCAGAAGGTCATGGGAATCCATCAGGATTTCAAAAAAGGTTGATAGGGGATCATATTGGGCTCTGGCTCCCTAGGATTCCACCAACCCAAGGGAGAAATTTAAATCTCCCCTTATGATCAAGTTTTCTGTTTGCATGAAATCGGCCTCCAATAGTCTACCCCAGAACAATTCCCTGTTATGGTAGGGCCCATAGATGTTGACACGCCTAAGGGGGAGATTTAAATCCGAGGAGATAATGTCAAGACCCAGGTAACCCTTTCCACCCAATACATTTTGCACTTTTATTGAAGCCCATGGCGTAGCCACTCAAACACCCTCAATCATCCAAGAAGTGAAAAGGCCAGTCCAGAAGGAATTTCATGGGCATTTTGTTTACCAGGCTTCCTTCCCCCAGAGTTTCTTTAAAAAAAATGACATCTAATCTCTTAGAGCTAGTTTTTTGTCTCGGCTGGATAGGCCCCTGCAGTTGAAGAAGAGACACTTCATGGGGTAACTTTTTGAGGGTTTCCCTTTGCTCTAAGGACCCAGTCAATTAGGGTTTGTATGCCCGAAGCCACTTCGATGCCAACCTTCTTAATGGCTTTAGAAAGATGGGATTTTCTACCTCTAGGGGGCTTTAAAAGGATGGAAGGGAGGGGATCCTCATCCAGTCTGAAGGCCAGGGTCTAAGAGGCAGGGAGGGAGCGAAGGTAATATTGTGAGAGCCATTGGAGGTCGGGCTACCTCTGGGAGTCGGAGTGGGTGGAATCAAGATAATTGAGGGGTTTGTACTGAGGGGAGGGGGAGGAGCTGATACCATAGGGAAAATAGGGGAACACAACTTGCTAAACCCATTAACTGAACTAGAAAATAACATAGATGAAAAAGCAATATCAGATATAAGACATTCATTAGAAAACAGAGGAGGAGGAGGAGGAGTACCTGAGAAAGTCGATTCTCTAGCCTGAGCTCTAGTGGAAGGTGCCACTAAGGTCACAGAGTCTGGCCACGAAGATGACACCCCAAAATAATTTTGTCTTGACCCCAAAGCCTCAGGAGGGTCCACCTGTGGAAGAAAATCCACATCCATCATTTGTGTACTTGCCGGAACTAGTGACCTTAGAGGTTCCTGCTACTTCCCAAACAACATGGGGCAATCATTGTACAAATGTCCCACCTCATGACACCGTCTACAATGAAAAGGGATGCCCTTGTAATCGAGAATCTGTCTCCTAGTGATCTCTCCCATTTGAAGTTGATAGCTCTCCAGCAGGCCCTCTCTGGTGTCAAGGTACAACAAAATTCTAGCTAATGCCATGCATCAAGTATCTTGGTATGCCCTGTCATGGTCAAGATACACCCTCATGTCATCTCCAACACTCAGAATATGTCAGCCCAATATTTAAGTGGAAGGCCGGGAAGGTGAGCCCAAATCGGACCAGTTCCCATGTTTTCTTTCTCAGGATCAAAGAGCGGTGACCATCACTTTAGTAGGACTTGAGTCATTTCAATATTATAGTACCTCGTCAAGACCCAATCCACCAGTTTTGGATGTGGGAAGATGAGTGCGAAGCACCCTCTAGACAAAGTGATGACTCCTGGGAGTTGCACCATCAGGTTCCCCAGACTTCTGTTTTCCATTTCCTCAGGCGAGCAGGGGTTTAGTTTCTGCTGCGAACCCTTCCAACTAGGAAAGTTCTCTCCATTAGACCCACTTGTGCCATTGTAATACCTGCCCCAAACACTAAGAGTTGGTCGTATTCCCGAAATTTTGAGTGTTTTTATTGTTTCCTTTCCCCTGATATCTTTTACTGGTCTGAGGTAGCTCCTTCAGCTTGTGGGTTGTTGTCCGAATTCGAGGATCTATTTTCTTCCAAACCAATATCTTGTCTGGATATACCGTCAAAGAAGCTTGAGGGATGAGCAGAAGTGGTGACAGGGTGGGAGGAGCCCTCAGGCGCCGGACCGAGAATACTAAGATGGGGAAGCAAAGTGCCCCTCACTTCTGGGATCGAACCACTAAAACCTGTTGAAGATACGACGACACCACCTTGAGTAAAAGCAATACTCGACTGTGCCTAAGACCAAGATTGAAGTTATGATGGAGACGGGATGGAGAGGAATGGTGAGTCAGAGCCCTTGCCCAAACAAAACAACCCTTCGGAAATGGAAGTAGCCGGCCGTGAATGACCTAAAACCTGGAGAGAGACCTCCATATCATCCATTAAAGAGGAGAGTTCCGCAACCTGCATAGCTGGTAGATTGGTGTTCTCCAGTTCTTCCGTTGCTTTTGACGTGTGTTTGTCTTCGACCCAGATGTATGTTAGGGTCAAGGAGTTAGAGGAATAGTCAATCAAGTCCTCTTCCATTCAATAACCAAATGCCATTTGGTAGCAAGAAAACTATTCCGAGGAAACTGGACAAACCCCTTCCAATCCGCTGACCCTTGTTGAAACCTCCCAATATCCCAGAGGCCGGCTGGTAAAATCCCTTTCACCGCAGCCGTAAACACCCCGAATTGTCATGGTAGGTAAACCTTAGGCAAAAACGATGCCGTTCACAACCTCTGATAGTGAGCCCAAGTGAAAACCTGTGGAGGCATTAATGGATATAAACCTAAACTTGCCAAGCTTAAAGCAAGATTAAAATGCCGTGCCCCGAGACCATGAGCATGATAAAGCAAGTAAGGCATCAGGTGGAGGGTCAAGTTCTTCACATTGGGTAGCATAGAAAACCGGGAGACTGTGGCTACCTCAATAATTTATGGCTCAGGTTATGCAGTAAACTTCAAACCCTAGCCCTACCATCAAAACCCCGAAGTTCTACCGCCATCGCCAAACCCTCCTATTTGGATTCAGATCCTTCCCTAGTGTCTCAAAGTGGATATTTCATTTACATGTCATAGACGTTTTACTACCACAAAGCTTCATTCAATGCATAGTCTATTATTACTATAACAAAAGAATATAGTTAATGATTATAGTTAATATAATTAATATGCATTAATGGTTAATCATTACAACCATTAAGATTGTACATCCATTTATGCTCTTCCTTGTAATTATATAATAGCATTATAAAAGTTAAATCATTGTATGGAAGATTGATGTGCAGAGGTTGACATAACGATTTACACACAATGAACTTCCGCACAATGGCAACGCGAATGCCGAGGACTATGTTGTGTAGGTACCACTAATCGGAAGTGAGCTTGGCAATATCAAGTCGAAGTCAAGTTCCTAAAACAAGTTTTAACAATATTATTGGTAATGTTTTAGTTATACATAATGCTTTTGTGGCTAGAATTTTAGTATTAAATAATCCATATTTGTTCGTAATATTTTAGTTATAAATTATGCAAATTTTCGTATTTTCAAATATTACTACTCAATTGAGCAAAGGTTGGATCATTTTGGAATACAAAGAACTTGTAATGACATGAATGATCAAAACATTGAGTAGAAGCTTTGTTTATGGTTATTTGTAATGAGAAAGCTTTCAAGCTTTCATTGTGCAGATCTATGTATCTCTAAACTTAGATGTGAAGGCTTTTATTGGTAATATTTTAGTATTAAATAATAGATATTTGTTGTTCGTAATAACATTGAGACAAGCGATGGAACAATGGAATGTTGTTGCTAATATTTTAATTATAAATAATGTTTTTTATTGCTTATATTTTATTATTAAATATTATGTATTCGTTTTTGCAATATTTTAATTATAAATAATGTGTATCTCCATATTATCAAATATCAACAACCAATTGAGTAAAAGTTGTGCGTAGTTTGAAGAAAATTGATTAATTGAAAACAAGCTTTGTTTATGGTTATGTTTCTCAAATGAAGTAGATGTGCGGAAGTACGAAGGTAGTCTATTGTGTAGAGGAAGCATACGAGCTTTGATTCTGTGAACACTCGCATTTCGTATTAAAGGATTTTGTAGATTTTTCTTGGGAATTTAAGCATAAGTGCTGAGTTTGGTTTCAGAAAAGTTCAAAGCTAACGTGCAGTATCGATTTTTATTTATCAAATTTGATATCACATATTATAATCGTTATTTTTTTAGTATGACATTAATGTTTATAACATATTTTATTATGTGATTACTGTAGATTCTACTTGGGTAATTGGAAGTGGCAGTGAGACATCAATGCGACACAATCTTTGGAATCCTATGTCTAGCTATCTAATTTACTTATTTAAGTCAACAAAGTTCATTTAATATTTTCATAATGTAAGAAAGGGAAAAAAGGCATTCAAGTGGCTAATTGACATCTAGGTTCTAAAATTACTTTTGCAAAGTAAAAGCTGGCTAGTAGCAAGGCAAGTCTACATAGTAAATCTATTAGGATACATGTTATTTCATTAAATAATTATGGAAACTACTTTTATTTATTCGCAAAATACCTTTAGTTAATGAAAATAGAATGCGATTTACAATTTTAATAAAATAATATGTCGACGGATTAATCATGAAACATAATCATGTCAATTGCACTATGTCAAATTGGAATTTAAGTAAAATGTATATGATCCAAAGTAACATATTTTCCAATGGTTTTTATTATTATTAAAGATCAGATAAATCAATACTATCCACATTGATAATAATTACTAAGTGGATATCATTGAAATTTGATAGTAGTTAAATGTCATTTCATAACTTAAATGCCAATTTGTGACTTAGATGGCTTATTACCTCTGACACATTATATATATGCCCATTGCCTGTAAAAGCAATTTGTTAATCTTCATTTTGTTTTGAAACTATTAAGTGTTTGAAGGTATTGCTTTATAATTTGTCTACCGTTTTTTGCATTTGTTACTAACAACGAAGAAATGGCTCAATGAAACAATGGCAAGGGAACATAGGAAGATGTACATGTAGGGAGCGAAGATATTTTAATGCTTAACAAAGATATCTTAATACTTAGTGTTGGGACGAGGTCCCCTGGGTCAATTTTGTAAAAATATTATAAGTCTTTGCATTTTGAGGAGCAGAGCGTGAGTAGCGTAGGTTAATAGGAGTCAAGGGGTTTTAGGAAGGTCAAAACCCCTTACATTTTGGTATTGTTTTGAGATCTGCCCATGGTTTGCAGACCATGCTATTGTAATATAAAAGAGTATAAAAAGGTGTCTTAGTGAGTCTAAGGGAATCAATCACTGGATGGACGAAATACTTTTGAGTCTAGTTTTGTAAGATCTTTCTATATTTAGGAGAAGGGGAAGGCTCTTGCAGTTGAGTGCGCGGGCCCCTACAACTGTGTGCCCAGGGTCTGGAAAGTTTTTATGAAGAAGATCTGAAGTAATAAAAGATATTTGAAGAAATTCTGTGTCTATATTTATACATTTGTGTATCTTCTGTATTTACGCGCAACCAAATGACATTTATCTATATTTATCTTAAGTGTTGGGTTGCGTTATATTCTTTCCACGACTAGCCCACGTTGTTAACCGGGGGGTTAGAGGGGGGGCAGTTTCCCCCCCTTTTTTGTGTTGTTTGCGCAGGGGGGTCACAGGGGGTTTGAGGGGGGTGGGTACCCCCCCTCTACGGTGTTCGGGACAGCACCTTGGGAATTTTTTTTTGGACCCTATATTAGGTTGGGCGGACCTACCTATGGTTTTGTGGATGGTTTTCACACATGATTTTGGACGTGATGGTTTTCAGTCCATGGTTTTAGACGTGATGGTTTTTGGTCCATGGTATTGGATGCTTCAGCATGTATAAATATGTATTGTAACATTGAAAGGAACATAATGAAAAATAAATCTGGTAGTCCCGGTTTTGGGATCTATGGGAAAATCTCTATGTATATGTGTTTTATGTGTTATGCTCTCACATTGTTTATTTTCTATGTTTTAGAATTCGTATGCAGGTAATTTTTGTACGGGGTTAAAACCTACATTTGGTATTAGAGTTGTTTTGGCT
>APFE030471388.1:19853-37254 GCA_000404065.3 Pinus taeda
AAAAAAAATTGATATTCATCTTTCTAATACTATGCATACACTTGGTATTGTGGTAATCAGCCTATCAAACTCAACCCTTAATTAAATCTAATAAATATTTATCTTTATTTTTCCACATAATAAATTACCAAAAATTATAAATAAAAGTATAACAATATATTTGTGCCATTTTTCATATTTGAAACTTATAGTAGTGATACTAATAGCATATATTTTTTTTAGTATATTACATCTATTTAATATCTTCAAATATAGTTTACAATGAGTAACTTATTGTGATAAATAACCATGCTACAGAGACACTGTGCTCAAAGAATGGTAGAGTAATATGTCTGACAAACATTTATAACCTTTATCGACTCCATTGTTTCAGGAACAGAATTGACCTTTGTTCCTAGTCATGCTTACGTAGTGGAAAGATCATGGGTTTAATACACTGATCTTCATTTTGATTTATCGTATCCTCTCTTCTCTTTGGGTGATTGATGGATTATTGATTTCATAAGGCATCTTATAAATTATTATAATTTATATTATTGTAGATATGGTTGGAATATATATATATAATATACAACATAATTTCACTTAACTTCATTTATTATTATAAAATATTAAATATTAACTCATTATATTAAATATTAAAATATTTATTCATTTATTATTTTATAAATTAAAATATTTATATTGGATTTAATGGTAAACGTTTTTGTTTTAAATTGAAATTTAATTTTTTATTTCTTTTGTAGAAATTTTTAAAATTAAATATAAAATTTGCTTATAAAAAAATATTCAAAATATATTACTAATTATTTAATATTTAATTCTTGTATAAATATAAAATCATTTTTTATTTTCAATATCATTTTCATATATATTTAATATAATAATCTCATTATTTTAGAATTTACAAAATATTAAGTTACCAAAATGCTTAATTTATACAACTATTTTTTTTTATTCATTTAATATATATCGATACTTTTTTCATTTGAATTTCATTTACCATTTTATTTTTCTCATGTATAGTAACAAAAAAATTGATATTCATCTTTCTAATACTAAGGCATAACACTTGGTATCGTGGTAATCAACCTATCAAGCTCAACCCCTAATTGAATCTAATAAATATTTATCTCTATTTTTCCACACAATAAATTACCAAAAATTATAAATAAACTTATAACAGTATATTTGTGCGATCTTTCATATTTGAAACTTATAGAGTAATGATACTAATAGCATATATTTTTTTAGTATGTTACATCTATTTTATTTATTTAATATTTTAAACAAAGAACTAAAATTCATTGCTAAAAAATATAATAAAAAATCAATTAAAAAAAAGTTAATAAGGAATGACCAAACAATAAAGGAACAAAAAAAATAACAATGACATGAGGGCCACACTTGGTCAATATAAACAATGGGTAGAGAATATCACTGAGATGAAATTTGGAAATGAGTAGGGAATAATTAAGGTTACCTTTTCAATGAATTAGGCTTTCAATCATAAATGATAACTATAAGGAATTATTTCCAAGTAGTTATATTGATTTAAAATAATGACAGTAAGAGTAACGATAACAATGGGTAATCACAGATTTAGGATAAGTGTATTGTGGGTTCGGGAATGGTAATTGCTAAATTTGGCTACAGTGATTGTGTATCATATGATACATAGAGTACACTCCTCCCCATACTTACTGATTTAGGATAAGTTTATTTTGCGTATGCCATATGGTAATTACCAAATTTGGCTATAGTCACTGTGTATCATTTGATACATACAATACACTCCTCCCCCTAACTTAATTACAAAATCCATCATCAGCATGTGTAATGCAAAAAGTCATATCTAATGGCATAATGAGGAGAAAAATATGATGTTACATAGGAAGCTAACAAAGATGCTAAAAAGAACGTTGAAATGGATGCTAAAAAGAATGTTGAAATGGATGCTAAAACATTCAACCATAAAATTAAAAATTAAAGTATCATGAAACAAAAAATATCATGTATAAGGAAATAAATTATACAAAGTTAAATTAAATAAAATAATATACATATATATAGACGGAGTTGTTTTTAGTGCAATTTTTTTAACTTTCTGGTGCTGGAATTTGGTGGAAAAATTCAGCACCCTGAAAAACCCCTAGGACACTTCAATTGTGCACAAGTTAACCATCAAACTTGTGATTTCAATAAATTCTTGCTGGATTTGAATGAAATTAGACAATAAAATCCCCCAAGAAAAACTTCCAAAAAATCACACTAAAGACAACTCTATATAGGCCATAAGAAAAAAACCCAAAAAAAATATAAAAAAGAAAAATAAATATAAAATATATCTATAATAAATATAATATAATAATAATAATAATAAAATAAATATAAACATTTTATATTTGAACTATTTATATGTCTTTTCAAATTTAGATATACCCTCTTTATTTGTTTTGAATTTTCATATTTAATTATTAATTTATAATTTTATTCATATTATAATTTAATTTTAAAATTTTCATTTTTGGTTTCATACTTTTGGTTTATTTTTTACATTTTCTTTTCATTTTCTTTTTTCCCTTTTCCAATTTTCATTATTTAATTTTACTCTTCAATTGCTTCTATATTTATCTTTCATTTCCCTATTTATCGTCAACATGATTAGCTTCTCTCTTGTTGATCTAAAACATTGAGAAAAAAAATAGATTTGTCATATTCAAAAAAATATATTAATCTTTGTAACTAAAAATTATCTAATTGATCATATTATTCGTGTACAAGATCAAAGTCATAAAAACACATTAAATTTCACTTGAATTGATGTAGAGTTATAATAACATTCATATGAAGATTGTAAAGGAAATTAAAATGACTTAAATGATTCACACCTTACTTTTTTATAGAAATGCAGGGTGGAAACTATGGAAGACTTAGGTTGACATTAACAAATTCTTTAAAGAAATAAGTTGTGAAACTCCCACAAGGATGTGGGATGGGTTAAAGGTGTGCCCCACCACATTGAAGCTTCTCAAGAAAGTTATATGCAAGATGGTTGTGCTGAAATTTATTAATCATGTGCTCTACAAAAGGAATGCAAAGAAAATTTCCACAAATTTGAACAAAGTCTAACATTCACTTCAATTGGAATTCCTATTGTATGAGGGAATATGAGCCAATGGGAACATGTCAGCATTGATGATTACAATGATCATCTACTAGATAATCAAAGCCAAACTAGGTGTAAGGGTCAATGAAGGTGAGAGACTAGTTTTTCTACTAAACCAATAGGCATAGTTGTGTAAGGAGAGTAGACAAGGAACCCCTTACAACCACAGTCACAATGTATTTGGAGGTGTGCTTGAAATACTTACATGGATGAATAGTGTTAATAATCGATGTCTTCCTCTAATTTCCACATGTAATGTCATGGATATTCCATGTATCTTATTATGTCATTTCCACTTAGCATAGATTAATTTAATTATTCATGAATTGCACAACTTCTATGATTATTTTATCCATCAACCTAAAAGTAAAATACTTATAGGACCAAGGCTAGGGAATTTAACCCAATTCAAAACTTTCAAGAAAAAAAATTTCATCGAGACACCAACTTGTGACCTCAATAAGGTATTTGAAAGGTTTGTTGGACACAAAATGAATACTAGGGTGACTCAATAACTTGTCGCAAGGAAAGAAATCCAACACTTTGAAATTTTACATCATGCACTGATGTTATTTTAGAATCAATGGTGGCCTCATATGTCCATTGGCTTTAATGGAACTTGTCATGCTAATGACATAATGCCACATGAAATTTAGGGTGACATGGAAGGGATACATACCTTTTCGAATTTCTTCACCATGGTGGGTCTAACATAATAGTGTGATTGGACTATGTGTATAATAAAGTATTAGGCCATTAAGGTACATAGGACCAAAAAAAGCGTGCTTACTAAATTGATGTTGTCTATTCAATCAATTTAACCTAGCTTAGTCAAGGTATCACCTAAGGGATCATTTATTACCCATGATAGGAATCTTGGCCATCAAGGAAGGGAAAGACAAATGACCATGTAGTAAAGTAGTGAAGATTAAATTGGTGTGACTTTCTTAGGTGAGACTCAAATGAACTTAAAGGATCAATTATTGAATTTTTTTTGCCACCATGTCAACAAGCAACTCAAAATGGTAAGATATGAACTAACAAAGGGAAACGTAGGTAACACGTCCTTAGAAAATTTGTAATGTTTCATGAAGAGTATATCACGTGAGTAGTAATGAATGCCAAATCAAGCTAAATGGGTTACCTAGGTAGATTTATCCAACATCATAGATAGCATACACCCAATTATATATAATGACACCATTGATCCTAGAAATCATAATCTTCTTATTATTGGACACCTTACATGACCTTTTGTTGGCTTAGGGGGTCCTGACCAAGGTTCAGAGTTAGTTGCGCCAACCAACAAAACCCTACCCTACTAGCTCTTTTGGAAACAACCCGTGTAGTGCAAGCTCAAGTCTCACCCGAAGTAGTATGGGGGGATGCAAGAACCAAGTTTATGCATCCAGAGACTAGTGTGATGTCTTCCAACACCTTGGATCTACCTTCACGTAGATCAATAAAATCCTAGGGCATGTTACTGCAACTTAGTTAAAGCAGCCTTCAAACCTTCACGAAGGCCCACGATCAGTCCTTGCGGGACTTTAACTATCGATTCACCTACTTACAAGCACCAAAAAGAAATCCTAAATTGGACTTCACGTAGATCTAATTAATTTTCCAGGAAAAATAAGAGAAATCACCAGAATCTTCACAGATGCGACTAACCATTCATTCCATATATTATTAAGATAAATTCAATACAGTCGTGTAACATTTAATCAGTAATTCATAAAACATGTCATTTATCAGTAGTATATAACATTAATAGATATAAACAGAAATACTTAGGAATTCTTTGGAAAATTGTCTTTTTTGATCTTCCATTCGCTGATTACAGACTCAAACTTCCCTACGCACATAGCTGCGGACTCTTCCTAGGCCTCTGTGCACTTAGCTTTGGGGCCTTCCTTCCTCTACCTAAGCATAGGAAGTAGAGCTTCCCACTTTAGCTTCTGCCCAAGAGTCTTCAATGAACCCGATTCTCTATCTAACTTCCATTTAGTTACCTCTTTCTTTTGCTAAGACTCAACTATTTATAAACTTTTTTCATACAATGCCATGGTCCAAGGACCATTGGTGAATCTTAAAACTGACTCAAAAATTTACTTGAAACAAGGGGCTAATCCCCTTTGACTCTTATTCATCCATGCGGTTCACTTCCACAAATCATGGAGACTTTACATCTTTTACAAAATTGTAGACAAAAAAGGACTAATTAATTCCATTTTGCCCCAGGGGACCCCATCCCAATAGGCCCCCAACATAAATATCGTGACTCACCCTCGAGTCACTGAGTTTGTTGTTCTACCTTCTAGCGGAGTTTGCTTAATGCCTTGGCCAATTTTTGTAGCTGCATTGTACTCTGTTCCACTACTTGTTGCACCTCCTAGACCAGTGTATCTATGGTTGGTCCATGTACAACTAGCTGTGTAGTCCTCTTTGTCTACTACATAGCCTTCAACTTCTCCATAATGGTTTACAAGAACTAGCTAGCTTCCTCTCTTGAGGGCTCAAGCTGTGAACTGAGCACAAACTTCTTTTGCAATTCCTGAATGTGCAGCAAATTTTCCTTACCTTCCTGTAAGCACGTGAAACGTAGGACTAGCACCAACATCCACGCTGTCATGTTGATTTCATCAATTGTTTCTGTACTTCCCTATTCTCTCTGCTTAACTGTTGTAGCGTAGGATCCTCCTGCAATGTATCTTAGAGGCCCAGTGCCTAAGTGAAGAGCTTGTCGCACCCTTGAATGACGACATCTAGCTGGCACATGGATTCTTTAATCAATACTTTCCTCTTTTCTGACACCTCTGGCAATGTAGTTGGCCGCAACATCAATTGTAGCTGAGCTATCTACATCCTGAGGTCAAAAGTCACCTAAGTCACGTTATCGAACTTCTCCTTCGAAGTGTTTACTGGAACAACCAATTTTCTTACCTTGACAGAAGCCTCTGCATCATTAGGTATGCCCAACTTAGGTATAGATTTCCAAGCCTGCTCAATGGATGTGACCAGATTTTGACGTGTGTGCACAACTCTTCCTGCTCCTTCAGGGCCTGAGTCCTTTCGATGAAAAATTGTTTATTATTGACTTTGAACTCACTGATGGTAGTGAGTGTGCGTTGTTCTCTTATTTCTAACCCATCAACGAGCCCCTGATGTAGTGCATGAAGGGACTCCAGTGGTAACGTGACAAGTTTAAGTCCCATGTATTTCACTTTGTGAAGCATTGCACACTGCTCATCTGAATCGACGTGGATTGAACCTTTAAGTAAGGGAAGGACGTTGACATACCACGTCCAGTCCATGTCTGCAACTACACTCTTTCCTCATGTTAGACTAGCTTGCATGCCACTCATCTTCTCGACATGTGCCTAAATTCTATTTTCCTGGATCTGCAACTCACGTAGATCCTTTTAGACGCCCCCAAGCATCTACATGTATTGCTGCTCGAATTGCTGCAACATTATTGTCGTGGTGTCCCTAATTTTATCGTTGATATCATCGAGATTGTCCTCTATTAGAACCATGGGATTCACATGCGTCTTCTTATCATACTTCTATTTCTTTCGCTACCCACTCTACTGCTCTTGTGTGTGCTTCTTTGGGATGAAAGGAGTTGTTTGTTCTTCACTGCTGCCTCCTCCTTGCTTGGATAGTTCTTTCTCATCAGTGTGGCGGGAAGCAAACTATTCGTTGTTCTCTGCATCCTTCTTCTCACACCCTACCTGGGCCTTGGAAGCGCACTCCTTCTCTATGCGGGCCTTCTCTGCAGCTATTGTAGTAGCCTCCTTCTTCTTTTGCACAACTAATGTGTGCGCAGCTTCCTTAGAAACATACTTCCATTTTTACGCAGTAGAACTTTTTATGCCTGTGCTTGCTCCTGCATCCAAATCCGTAGGCTTGCACCATTCCCATGGTCAAAGTCCCACAAATTCCTGAATGTCTGTGTCTATCACCATATAAGGCAATGTGTGCCATTTCTGCTCAGGTTCTTTGTGCGCTTTGATTGAGAGCCTATGAAAATCGGCTTTAAATTCTGCATAAACCGAGAGTTGCTCATACATGGTGGGGGACAACCTTGGCTTCTGGCTAATTTCCATGTGCATTTCCATCTCCATACAACACCCAAAATATCTTTGTGTCCTTAACCCGTTCTGGATATTTTGAGGCCCATAACGAGGAAAACCATGTAGCCTCGGGCAATTCCTCTTTGTGCGAAGAAAATTGGATATCCTCTAGCAACCTCCAAGCAACCAATACAATTGATAATAACAACTAGACATAATGAAATGGCCTGCCCTCCTCCTAGGCCTCACGACAGTTCGTGAGGAACTCCTAACGCAAATACTTGGCCCAGTTGTACTGAACCCCCTTGGTGCACTGAGCTGCGAGCGATATGGCCGGTGTCGAAACTTCATTCACGTGGCATTTTCTCATTAATTTCCTGAAAGGATCTAGGTAGCCAACTAGACTTCTAGATCTTATATGGATGTGATAGAATATCCTCACAACTTTTTAATCAGACCAAACACCTTCTTGATTTTATCGGCCAATTCTTTCTCTCTTGTTTGTCCTCCAAATTCTTTTGCAAGGTTCATGCCTTTGTATGGTGACTTAGTTATCCTGTGGATCAACATGTCTATGACAGGGATACTCTCTCCTAGCCAAGGCACCCATCATGCACCAGTGTGAGGAGTTGGTGCACACATATCATATTAATTGGGGTGTGGTGATAATGTTGCACCAATAGCAGATTGAGCAACCCTGACTGCTCAACATCACACACCCACTTCGTAGGCTCCAAAGTTGTAATCCCCATGTCTTCAAAGTATATCTTTTCCATGTAATTTTGAGTCACAAAGTTCAAAAACTTTGTGCGGTCCACGAGGTCCCAATATTTCATTTTTAACAATGGAATGTGTAGCATACTAAGACCCTTGAACACAACTTGCTCAAGCAGCAAAGGTGTTGACACTACAAATTTCCTCGTATCAGGGTCCTTCGTGACCTTATCTTTTCCCTTTCTTGAAGGGATATACTCAAGAAGCCTCGTCATAGGCTCCACTCCTTCGACATCAATATCTTCCATTCCCTAGAAGGCTTCCTCTTCCAACTCCACTACGTTTTCTAGCTGCTTATCCTTTTTCTGCTTTCCTTGTGTTTCAGTATGCTTCCTCGGTGACACATGCATCGGCACCAGCTTCTTCAATCTTTCCTTTGTGGCTGGTTGCTTTTCCTTCGTAGAAGGCTACTTTTCTTTAGCCATAGTCTTCTTTGGCCTAGGTGACCTCGGCGCTATGGGCACTGCAGGGATAACCTCTACACTAGACACTTCTAGTCCTAGCGTGTCAGACACAACTACTCTCGAACTCAAGGCATCAATGGGGTTAGTGGCAGTCATTCTCTCCATAAATAACTCTCATGCTACGGGAGAACAATTTTCTGATAATAGGAATTCTCCCCAAAACGTGGGCTCATAGGCAATAGAAAGAAAAATTCACGAACAATTCTTAGACCGGTGCACATAATTTATAGGTGGTTTTGAATTCAAATCTGACCATTCTAACCAAATTCTAATAATAAATGATGTTTTGGCAGAATATCTTCAAATATTTTTTCCTCAATTGTCGCCACGCCACTCCACTTATCTTTTTTTGCTGTCAAGTCATGAACAGTAACTCCAATGGTCATTTTCCTATTAGGTTGTGTGATATTTCCCCCCTTGACACAACTTCTTGAGCGTAGCTTCACTGGTTTCATATTTTTCACTCTCCATGCAACCTGCTTGCTACATTTTCCACCAAGCCAGGAAGTGTAGTTTATAGTCTCGTGCTCCCTTGCAACTACCTAGAGCACTTAGACTATCCTACTACTATATAGTCATTGTGCAAGATCCCTTGTATACAACTTGAATCTGCTCCCATTCACTCTTTCTAAGAAGGGTGCCCTATTCAGTTTCGCGAGCTCAACTGCGTCGCCATTTGTAATTAGTTTGACAATATATGGCCCTAACCAATGCATCTAGAATTTACTTATAAATTTAGTGATTTTACTATCACATAACAGGACAAGATCGTTTACCTTTGAATGTACGAAGCTTGATATGGGGACCATGCCATGCTTTTTCGTGTTCCTTCTATACTTGTTGATGGAATCGTGCCAAAAATTGATCTTCTTCAAGCTCCATCAGCTATGCAAGCCATTATTCCAAAGGCTTGCGATCTGCCACATCTGTCAAAGTTGTTATGCACAGACTATGCACAATGTATTCCATCGGCATCAGGGCTTCGACCCCATAGACCAATCTGAATGGAATTTGTCCTGTTAGCTTCTTACAAGTAGTCCTATAAGCCCATATCACTGTAGGTATGCGTATATCCCATTCATTCTGTTTCACGTTGCAGATCTTTTTCAACGTGTTCTCTAAAATCTTGTTAAAGGCTTCGACAGTTCCATTTTCTTGCTAGTGATATGGTGTACTCTTCTGATGGTATACTTAGAACTCCTCAGTCAACCCGTTGATTGTTTCATTCAGAAAGTACATACCCCTGTCACTCATCAACAATTTTGGGCATCCAAACCTTGTTAAGACATACTCGAACAAGAATTTTTCAGCCATATCCCCTGTACAATCCTTGATGAGATGTGCTTTTGCCCATCTGGTCAAATATTTCGCCGCAGTGACAATGTAAATTACACTTATAGTTAGTAATTTATAATTATCACCTTTCCATTGTTTCAGGAACATAGTTGACCTTTAACACGCTGATCCTCCTTTCCAGTTATCGTATCCTCTCCTCTCTCGGTGATGGATGGATTATTGATTTTCATAAGCCATCTTATAAATTATTGTAATTTATATTATTGTAGATATTGTTGGAATTGATATATGATATCTAACATAATTTCACTTAACTTCATTTATTATTATAAATATTTAAATATTTAAATGTAATTTAAACATTTTTATTTAAATCTGAATTTAATTTTCTATTTTATTTTTTAAAACATTTTTAAAATTAATTTTATAAATTTGTCTATAATAAAAATATTCTTGAAATATATCATATTTTTTTTAATTTTAATTTTTCTATTAAATTATAAAAACATTTTTATTTTTAATATTCTTTTTTATATATATATTTTAATATAATAATCTAATTAATGTCATTATTTTAGAATTTACAAATTTTTAATGTATAAGTTACCAAAATGCTTAATTTACACCACTATTTTTTTTATTCATTTAATATAATCAATACTCTTTTCATTTGAAGTTCATTTACTACTTTATCTTTCTTATGTATAGTAACAAAAAAAAATGATATACATCTTTCTAATACTAAGGCATACACTTGGTATTGTGGTAATCACCCTATGAAGTTCAACCCCTAATTGAATCTAATAAATATTTATCTTTATTTTTCCACACTATACATTACCAAAAGTTATAAATAAACATATAGCAATATATTTGTGCGATCTTTCATATTTGAAACTTATAGAGTAGTGATACTAATAGTAAATATTTTTTAGTAGGTTACATCTATTTTATTTATTTAATATTTTAAACAAAGAACTAAAACTCATTGTTAAAAATAAATAAATTAAAAATATAATAAAAAAATCAATTAAAAAAAGTTAATAAGGAATGACCAAACAATAAAGGAACAAAAAAAATAATAATGAATATCATGAAAGGACAATGGAAAAAAACAAAAAGAAAAAAAGAAAACTCAACCATAAAATTAAAAATTAAAGTATCATGATGGCGACACTTGGTCCATACAAATATTGGGTAGAGAATATCAGTGAGATGAATTTTGGTAATGGGTAAGGAATTATTAAGGTTACTTTTTCAATGAATTTGGCTTTGAATCATAAATGATAACTACTTTGAATGATTTCCAAGTAGTTACATTGATTTAAAAAATGAGAGCAAGAAGGTCGACGGAGGCGGCTAGTTGGTAAAGTCGGACTCGTAAAGACGCCCAGGTCTTGTGCTCAAACCTGAGCGAGGGCGTTGACTAGTTGCAGGTCTTACTCATTTCCTGGGCCAAGCCTGCTCACCTTTTCGCTCGATTCAATAGTCTCTTCGTTGAGCAAGCACAAGACCGCGCTGCTATAACCCTAGCCGTGCCCAGATGATCTCTCTCTCCTTCACGTGGTCTTCTCCTCTATGGAGCTCGAAGGTGGCCCCGAGGCCCCTCCTCCCTCGCCTCCGGAGCTCGAAGCCTTCAGATCCATCATAGCAGTTGCTAGGAAACGACAGACTACTAGTTCACAGCAAAAGTTTGTAAAAAAATTGGAAATCATCCCCACGGTGTCCTTGCCTGTGGAGGAAACTTGTAGAATAGCGTTGAACCTAGCAGAAAGAGGCCTCATCGGCCAGTTTACAGGGCTATGGCCATTCCCGAAAGAAGTTGAAGAATGAGTTAAACGAAACTGGATACCACCAGTTAATGAAGGAATAAAAATTCACTTTGTAGGCAAAGGGTTCTTCATTTTTGTGTTTGATAACATAGACGACAGAAGCCTGACCTTTAGAAACGGGCCATATTTCATGGGTCCCCAAGGCCTCTACTTGAATAAATGGTCCCTAGACTTTGATCCAGCACAAGATGTGCCCATGGTTGTACCTGTTTGGGTGCATTTCCTACACCTTCCCCTTCATTGCTAGAGCCAGAACGCGCTACAATCCATTGGCAATTCCCTAGGAAGATACATAGATCAGGCACCGAGGAAGGATCAATACTCCTGTGCCCGCATCTATGTAGAGGTCGGTCTGGAAGTCGGGATACCTGAAGCAATCTAACTCTCGGTGGTAGACTGGACACACATCGAAGAGCTCGACTATGAACAATTACCCTTTAAGTGATGACATTGTCATGAATACGGGCATTTTGCAGGATACTGCAAAAAAAAAACGAGGAGGAAACAGAGAAATAAAAAGGTAAACAATGGAAACAAGCAAAGAAAACAAAAAGTAGCAGGCAGAACAACAAAAATAAAGCTAAAGAGACAGGGAATAAAGCAAGGCAAGAAAGTGCAAGCAATCAAAACACTGGAAGCAGGGAAACCATTAACATCGTGGAGGACAAAAATCCCTTTGAATCTCTCAAGCTAACTCCAGATCCTCCAGAGACAGAGCGAGAAGATCTTCCTCAGCTGAACAATACCGACACTTTAGAGCCAGGTAACAATCCAAACCTAACCCAAAGTAATACTTCCTCTCCTTCTTATGCTGATATAATCAAATAAAAGAAGAAGAACACAGAAATCATGGGCTCATGAGATGAAGATACCTTTGAAAGGCCATCAAAAAGAGTTGGAAGAAGATCAAACAAGGAAACCAGGGAAGAAGAGTTAGAAAGACAAAAAACCTTCGGCAATCAAGCTACCATTGAGATGACCCTCAGGAGGAATACCAGACCAAGGGTCCCCAAGGGAGGAGGGCCTACCCAAACAAGTGATAAATGATGCAGATGGTCTCTTGGAACTGCAGGGGCTTGGGTAATCCCAGTAAGGCAGAGGCCATTAAATATTTATTGAAAATGGAACCCACAAACATTCTCATGCTCCAAGACACAAAAGTAGAAGGGGAGATCCTTCTAAATACTAGTAACACAAAATGGAACTTCGATTTTGGAAAGGTTTTCAGAGCTAGAGGCACGGCTAGAGGAATAGGCACATTCTGGTCAAAAAGCTCCTTTTCTTTAGAGAGATCCTTTGAGACCCAACATTGGATATACACTGAATTGTGTCACACAACAAGAAATCTCAACCTAGATTTGTTTAACATGTATGTCCCTGTACACTATGATGAAAAGAAAGAGTGCTGGAAGACACTCTCAGACTTTGTATACCATATTAATCCTATGAATATAGTTATAGGAGGTGACCTGAACATAATTCTAGATTCTAAAGAGAAGAGAGGAGGGACCTTCTCAAGAGACCCTTTTCTCACCACAGTGGAGAATCTGATTCTACAGTGGGACCTAGTAGACTTCAAACCAGTGAAAGGAGAATAAACCTAGACCAACAATAGAATAGGAGAAAACCACATAGCAACAAGGCTGGACAGATTCCTCATCAGCAGCTCTATAATGATGGAAAAAAGAATAGTCATCAACAAGATTCTTCCAAAACTTACCTTGGACCACAAACCAATTCTCCTCTTCCTGAAATAAGAAGAAGACTTAGGTCCCCTCCCCTTTCGTTTCAGTCCTCTCTGGGAAGAAAGAGAAGGGTTCTTTGAAACAGTTCAATCAGCTTGGAGAATAGATGTTTCAGGCTCCCCAAGCTATGTGTGGGAGCAAAAAATGAAAAATACAAAGAGGGCCCTAAAAGAATGAATAAATAAACCTATGAATACCCCCACCAGTGAGAGGAAAGAGGCTATCATTCAGCTGGAAGAAATCCAATTTGAAGTGGAAGAGAAAGATATTTACCCCATGGATTTAGACAAAGAAAAATTTGCACAAAGGAAAACATATTGCTCCTTCAGAAGCGATGAAGAGTACTGGCACTTAAAGTCTCGTAGTTTGTGGCTTAAAGTTTGGGATAGAAAAACCACATATTTCCATAGACAGTATAGGGCTTGTCTTTCCCGAAATCATATAGCAGAAATCACCACATCTAATGGACATGTATGTAAAGGATTTGCCCAAATCAAGGAAGTTGCAGTGAAGCATTTCTAGATTCTTCTTACTGCAGAAAGGGATGGGAGCGAGGAGGACATATCATAGTTCCTTGCAAACATACCAAAGCTAGTCAGCATAGAAGATAATGAAAATCTTATGAGCTCAGTCATGGAAGAAGAGATTTCTAATATTGTCTAGTCCATGGAGCCAAACAAAGCACCAGGACCTGATGGATTTTCAATCCACTTTTACAAAATCTGTTAAGGAGCTAATCAAACCTGATCTCCTCAGAATGATACGTGGGCTTATGAGGAAGGCAAAGGTTGGAGGCATAATAAATTCCACCTTCCTTGCTTTAATACCCAAGGAGACAAACCCAGGATCATTTGACAGATACAAGCCGATCTCACTCTGCAATTCATCCTACAAGAGAGTGGCCAAATTTTTGGCGAACAAAATCAAGCCTCTCCTACAAAAGCTCATTTCTCCAACCCAAGGGGGATTTGTGAAAGGAAGACATATCCTGGACAGCGTCATCCAAGTCCAAGAAGCCTTGCACTCGAGCCACTCACGTAAAGAACAAGGTATGCTTATAAAACTGGATATGTGTAATGCTTTTGATAGAGTTAACCGCTCTTTCCTGTACATGGGTTATCTCATCCTTTAGATTTAACCAAGACTTTATAAACCTAATCAGAGCTTGCCTAGAGAATATCTGGATAGCCCCAATGATAATGGAAGACCAACAGATTTCTTTTTAGCCACTAGGGGATTGAGGCAGGGCTACCCCCTTTTACCATTTCTTTACATTTTGATGGCAGACTCCCTGAGCAGAAAGCTAACCTTGGAAAAACAAAATGGTAGCATTCCTGGGATTATAATTGTGAAAGGAATTACCCCAGTGAATCACACACTATTCTCTAACGACTCACTGTTTCTTGGGGTTGCATCTCCAAGAATAGCAAACTCCTTCAGAACATCCTTAAAAAATTTTGCAGTATCTCTGGAGCGTTAATCAGTGAAAGGAAAAGTGATGTTTATGGATGGAATACAGAGAAACACGCAATTGACAGAATAGCCAGCGATCTAGGCTTTAATGGATATGCAGATTGGGATAAAATCAAATATTTGGGCCTTCCAATAACGATGGGATCCAACAGAAACCATTTGTGGGAGGAGGTGATCTTGAAATTCAAGAAAAAGATTGTTGCGTGGGGTGGCTTTTGGCTTACCACAAGAAGCAAACTCACACTCATTAGATTGGTTCTCTCGGGACTGCCAACGTTCCACGCTTCCTTAATGATGGCCCCAAAGAAAATCTCAAACCAAATCTCCAGTCTCATGCGCAATTTCCTGTGGAATGGAAGACGAGGAAATTGCAACAGATTCCATTTAATAAAATGGGAAATAGAGAAAATACCATTAGAGGAAGGCGGCCTTCAAATTTGAGATCCCCTGCAAGAAAACTTAGTGCTGGGCTACAAATTACTGTGGCAACTTATTGCTGAGCCCAATCACCCAGTCAGTCAGATATTAAAGTTAAAATACCTCAAAAACTAGTCAATTAATTCTTTCATTCCGGAGAAAGCCCCAAAAGGAACGCAGGCTTTGAAGCTATGCAGCAAAGGCATCAAATATTTCAGATCTCACCTATATAGAATCCCGGAGAATGGAAAAAACACTTTGCTATGGAGAGACAGAGTTATGGGTCATCCCCCTCTAACAAAAAACAATGAAATATCAGAGCTAAGAATTCGGTTACACACAACAAGAATTCAGAAAATTGAGGACATCTCAGGCTGGGACAGTAAAGGAAATTGGCAACGCTGGAATTTTCCTAAAGCACCAGCGCACCTAAATCCCTAACTAAACGCCCTTATAGAGGCAATTTCAGACTTTTCTCCAATACATAAAGATGATGAAGATTCCTGGGGATGGGGTAAGACAGGGGTGTACACAACAAGACAAGGATATTTACAGATGCAAAGAAAAAAGGATTCGCCATATCCGAAATCAGTGTGGAAGCAGGTCTGGGACAACTTTAGCATCCATAAGATCAATTTCTTCTTTTGGACACTGTTTCATAACAAAATCCTGACTGGAGAAAACCTGTGCATAAGGAACATAGTAGGTCCTCATCGATGTGGTGTTTGCAAAAATGCATTGGAAACCTCAGAACACATGTTTATTGATTGTGAGTATGCGAAGAAGGCCTGGTCTATCTTCCTGACCAGACTGAATGTGAGACCCCCAACACAATGTTCGATTGCAAATATGTTCTCCACTTGGAAAGCCAGTTACCCTCACAATATTGTTGACAAATCTCTATGGCACAAGGTGTGGATTGCTGGCCCAAAATATGTATGCTGGAAGCTATGGCTAGCCTGGAATGAAATCATCTTCAACCAAAATGAAATCCTTGCAGAAAAAGTGGTAGACCAGGCAAAGAAACTCCTTTTAGAAACTCTGAACCATTCTTCAGTCAAAGATGATACTTCCCTCCGAATAGAAGAAAGGGCATGGCTGGATGACTTCTCTTGCAAGACCAGACCTCTAACAATCACACGGCCAATTCATAAGGAAATATGGCAGATTCGAGATCTTGTGGACAGAGTTCAGCAGTGGTGGAAATCTCAGGGCAAGTGCACTATCTTCTTCGATGGTGCCTCAAAAGGAAGTCCAGGTAGATCGGGAGTAGGAGGGGTAATCCTCTATCCGAACGGGGAAAAATATGACTTCATTCGGGGACTTGGACTGAAAACCAACAACCAGGCTGAAGCACTCAATATTTTAAAAGCTTGCCAATTAGCCAGAAAAGAAAATCCAAGCGAAATCCTAATCTTTGGAGATTTAGAATTGTTAATAAAGTCATTAATAAGCAAGAAAGTGCTCAAGGATCTAGCACTAAACAAACAGCTTTTAAGAGTGAGAATAATTCTGAAGGACTTCTCCTCGGTTCAAATTTTCCACATACTCAGAGAATTAAACAAGGAAGCAGAGAGATTGGCAAACATAGGATGCACTCTAGAAAATGGAATGATCGGCATAAATGCAGGTGCTTTGAAAATGGCAATTATTCCTTGACTGGGAAAGGAGCTCATGTAAAATCTGCGAATTATAATGGTTGATTAGGCTTTGCCCAACCTGAATTTTATCAATAAAACACAATTGTTTCAGTTAAAAAAAAAATGAGAGCAAGAGTAATGATAGTTATAGGTAATTACTGATTTAGGATAAGTGTATTGTGTGTCCGCCAAAAAGTAACTACTAAATTTGGCTACAATCACTGTGTATCATATGATACATACATTACACTCCTCCCCCACAATTACTGATTTAGGATAAGTGTATTTTTCCTATGCCAGATGGTAATTACCAAATTTGGCTTACAGTCACTATGTATCATATGATACATACCATACACTCCTCCCCCTAGCTTAATTACAAAATCCATCATCGGCATGTGTAATGGGACACTAAAAACACTCAACCATAGATTTAAAAATTAAAGTATTATGAAACAAAAAATATCGTGTATAAGGAAATAGAATACACAAGGAAATAAATTATTAAAGCAAAT
>APFE030471388.1:37920-64844 GCA_000404065.3 Pinus taeda
TTTCCCCTTTTCTAATATTCATTATTTATTTTTACTCTTCAATTGCTTCTATCTTTCTCTTTCATTTCCGTATTTATCGTCAACATGATTAGGTTCTCCCTGGTTGATCTAAAACATTGAGAAAAAAAAAATAGATTTGTCATATCTGAAAAAATATATTAATCTTTGTAACTAAAATTTATCTAATGGATCATATTATTCATTTACAAGCTCAAAGTCATAAAAACACATTAAAATTCACTTGAATTGATGTAGAGTTATAATAACATTCATATGAAGATGTTAAATGAAATTAAAATGACTTGAATGATTCACATCTTACTTTTTTATAGAAATGGAGGGTGGAAACAATGGAAGACTTAGGTTGACATTAACAAATTATTTAAAGAAACAAGTTGTGCAACTCCCACAAGGAAGTGGGATGGGTTAAAAGTGTGCCCCACCACATTGAAGCTTCTTAAAAAAGGTACATGCAAGATGGTTGTGTTGAAATTTATTAATCATGTGCTATACCAAAGGAATGCAAAGAAAATTTCCACCAATTCGATCAAAGTCTAGCATTCACTTCCATTGGTGTTCCTATTGTATGAGGGAATATGAGCCAATGGGAACATGTCACCATTGATGATTACAAAGATCATCTCTTGGATAATCAAAGCTAAACTAGGTGTAAGGATCAATGAAGGTGAGAGAATAGTTTTTTTACTAAACCAATAGGCATAGTTGTGTAAGGAGAGTAGATAAGGAACCCCTCACAACCACAGTCGCAATGTATTTGGAGGTGTGCTTGAAATACTTACATGGATGAATAGTGTTAATAATCGTTGTCTTCCTCTAATTTCCACACGTAATGTCATGGTTATTCCATGTATCTTATTATGTCATTTTCACTTAGCATAGATTAATTTAATTAGTCATGAATTGCACAACTTCTATGGTTATTTTATCCATCAACCTGAATTTAAAATAGTTATAGGACCAAGGCTAGGGAATTTAACCTAATTCAAAACTTTTAAGAAAAATTTGTTCATCGAGACACCAATTTATCACCTCAATAACGTATCCAAAAGGTTTTTTGGACACAAAATGAATACTAGGGTGACTCAATAACTTGTTGCAAAGAAAGAAATCCAACACTTCGAAATTTTACATCATGCACTGATGTTATTTTCGAATCAATGGTGGCCTCATATGTCCATTGGCTTTAATGGCACTTGTCATGCTAATGTCGTAATGCCACATGAAATTTAGGATGACATGGAAGGGATACATATCTTTTCAAATTTCTTCACCATGGTGGGTCTAACATAATAGTGTGATTGGACTATGTGAATAATAAAGTATTAGGCCATTAAGGAATGTAGGACCAAAAAAGGGGTGCTTACTAAATCGATGTTGTCTATTGAATCAATTTAACCTAGCTTATTTAAGGTATCACACGAGGGATCATTTATTACTCATGATAGAAATTTTGGCCACCAAGGAAGGGAAAGAAAAATGACCATGTAGTAAATTAGTGAAGATTAAATTGGTAGGATTTTCCTAGGTGAGACTCAAATAAACATAAAGGATCAACTATTGAAGTTTTTGTGCCACCATGTCAACAAGCAACTCAAAATGGTAAGAGATGAACTAACAAAGGGCAACGTCGATAACACGTCCTTAGAAAATTTGTAATGTTTCATGAAGAGTATATCATGTGAGCATTAATGAATGCCAAATCAAGCTAAATGGGTTACCTAGGTAGATTTATCCAACATCATAGATAGCATATACACAATTATATATAATGAAACCATTGATCCTAGGAATCATAATATTTTTATTATTGGATACCTTACATGACCTTTTGTTGGCTTAGGGGGTCCTGACCCATGTTCAAAGTTATTTGTGCCAACCAACAAAACCCTACCCTATTGGCCCTTTTGGCAACAACCCGCATAGTGCAGGCTGCAGTCTCACCCAAAGTAGTATGTGGGGATGCAAGAACCATGTTTATGCATCTAGAGACTAGTGTGATGTCTTCCAGCACCTTGGATCTACCTTCATGCAGATTGATAAAATCCTAGGGCATGTTATTGTAACTCAGTTAAAGCGGCATTCATACCTTCGTGAAGGCCCACGACCAGTCCTTGCGGGTCTTTAACAGTCGATTCACCTACTTACACACACCAGAAAGAAATCCTATATTGGAGTTTGTGCAGATCTAACTAATTCATCACAAAGCATAAGAGAAATCACCATAATCTTTACAGAGGCGGCTAAGCATTCATTCCATATATTATTAAGATAAATTCAATACAGTCATGTACATTTAATCAATAATTCGTAAAACATGTCATTTATCACCAGTATATAACATTAACAGAGATAAATAGAAATACTCATGAATTCTTTGGAAAAATGTCTTTATTGATCTTCCATTCACTGATTACAGACTCAAACTTCCCTGCGCACGCAACTGCATGGGACCGTGCACTTAGCTACAGACTCTTCCTAGGCCTCTGTGCACTTAGCTTTGGGTCCTGCCTTCATCTACCTAAGCACAGGAAGTAGAGCCTTCCTGCCTTAGCTTCTTCCCAAGAGTCTTCAATGAACCCAATTTTCTATCTAACTTTCATCTAGTTACCTCTTTCTTTCGCTAATACTGAACTATTTATAGACTTTTTCATACAATGCCATGGTTCGTGGACCATGGGTGAATCTTAAAACCGACTCAAAAATTTACTTAAAACAAGGGGATAAGCCCCTTCGACTCTTATTCATCCACGCAATTCGCTTCCACAAATCATGGAGACTTTACATATTTTACAAAATTGTATACAAAAAAGGACTAATTAATTCCATTTTTCCCCAGGGGACCCCATCCCAATAGGCTCCCAACACAAATATCGTGACTCGCCCTCGAGTCACTGAGTTGGTTGTTCTACTTTTTGGCGAAGTTTGCTTAATGCCTTGGCCCAATCTTGTAGCTCTATTGTACTCTGTTCCACTGCTTGCTGCACCTCCTAGACCAAATTATCTATGGTTGGTCCCTATACAACCACCTGTGTAGTCCTCTCTATTTACGGCATAGCCTTCAGCTTCTCCAGAATGGTCGGCAAGAGCTAGATGGCTTCCTCTCTCGAGGGCTCAAGCTATGCACTGAGCACAAACTTCTTCTTTTGCAATTCCTAAATGTGCAGCAACTTTGCCTTACCTTCGTGTAAGCACATGAAATGTTGGACTAGCACCAACATCCATGTTGTCATGTTGATTTCGTCATATTGTTTTTGTGCTTCCATATTCTCTGTGCTTAACTTTTGTATTGTAGGATCCCCCTGCAATGTATCCTAGAGGCCCAGTGCCTAAGTGAACAACTTGTCGCACCCTTGAATGACAACATCTAGCTAGGCCATGGATTCTTTAATCGGTATGTTCCTATGTTCCTGCACCTCTGGTAGTGTAGTTGGCTGCAACTTCAATTGTAGCTCAATTATCTACATCTTGAGGTCGAAAGTCACCTAAGTCACCTTGTTGAACTTCTCCTTCGAAGCACGCATTACAGCAACCAATTTTATTACCTTGGAGGAAGCCTCTGCATCATTAGGTATACCCAACTCAAGTGCATATTTGCAAGCCTACTCAATAGTTGTGACCAGATTTTGACGTGTGTGCACAACTCTTCCTACTCCTTCAAGGCGTGAGTCTTTTCGATGAACCATTGTTGATTATTGACTTTGAACTCACTGATGGTAGTGAGTGCACATTGTTCTCTTATTTCTAGCTCATTAGCGACCCCCTGATGTAGTGCATGAAGGGACTCTAGTGATAGCACAACAAGTTTTAGCCCCTTGTCTTTCACCTTTTGAAGCATCACACAATGTTCATCCAACTCCATGCAGATTGAACCTTGAAGTAAAGGAAAGACTTTGACATACCGCATCTAGTCCATCTCTGTGACTACACTCTTTCCTCATGTTAGACTAGCTTTCTGCCACTCGTCTTCCCGACATGTGCCTGAATTCTATTTGCTTGGATCTGCAGCTCACACAGATCCTTCTGCACACCCCCAAGCATCTACATGTGTTTCTGCTCGAATTGCTGCATCGTTTTTCTCGTGGGGTCCCTAATTTTATCACCGATCTCATCGATATTTCCCTCTGTTAGAACCATGGGATCCACATGCATCTACTTGTCAGACTTTTGTTTCATTCACTACCCACTCTATTGCTCTTGTGTGTACTTCTTTGGGATGAAAGGAGTTGTTTTCTCTTCACCACTACATCCTCCTTACTCGGACAGTTCTTGCACATCAGTGTGGTGGGAAGTAGACTATTCATTGTTCTTTGCATCCTTCTACTCACACTCTACCTAGGCCTTGGAATCACACTCCTTCTCAATGCAGGCCTTCTCTGCAACTATTGTAGCAACCTCCTTCTTCTTTTGCATAGCTAATGTGTGCGCAGCTTCGTTAGCGACATCCTTCCACTTTTGCACAGCAAAACATTCTATGCCTCTGCTTGTTCCTACATCCAACTCCGTAGGCTTGCATCATTCCCATGGCAAAAGTCCCATAACTTCCTGAATATTTTTGTTTGTCACCATATAAGGTAATGTGTGCCATTTTTTCTCAGGGTATTTGTGCGCTTTGATCGAGACCCTATGAAAATCGGTTTTAACTTCTGCATAAACCAAGAGTTGTGCATAATAGGTGGTGGACAACCTTGGCGGCTAGCTAATTTCCATGTGCATGTCCATCTCCATCAACACCCAAAATATCTTTGTGTCCTCAACCTGTTCTGGATCTTTTGAGGCCCATTATAGGGAAACCATGCAACCTCAGGAAATTCCTCTTTGAGTGGAGGAAACTGGGTATCCTCCAGCAACCTCCAAGCAACCAATACAATTGATAATAACAACCAAACATAATTAAATGGCCTTCTCTCCTCCTAGGCCTCACGACAGTTCACGAGGAACTCTTGACACAGATACTTGGCCCAGTTGTACTGAACCCCCTTAGCGCACTGAGATGCAAGTGATATACCTGGCGTCAGAACTTCATCTACATGGCATTTTCTCATTACTTTCCTACAAGGATCTAGCTATCCAACTGGACTTCTAGATCTAATATGGATGTGATATAATATCCTCGCAACTTTTTAATCAGACCAAACTCCTTGATTTTATCGACCAATTCTTTCTCTCTTGTTTCTCCTCCAAATTCTTTTGTAGGGTTCATGCCTTTGTAAGGTGACCTAGTTATCCTATGGTATCAACATGTCTGTGACAGGGATAGGCTCTCCTAGCCATAGCCACCCATCATGCAGCAACGCGAGGAGCTAGCACACACATACCGTATTAATCAGGGTGTGGTGATAATGTTGCACGAATAGTAGATTGAGCAACCTTGACTACTCAACACCACACACCCACTTCATGGGCTCCAAAATTGTAATCCCCATGTCTTCAAAGAATATTTTTTTCATGTACTTTTGAGTCACAAAGTGTCGAAACTTTGTGTGGTCTACGAGGTCCCAATCTTCCATTTTTAGCAATGGAATGTGCAGTAGCCTAGGACCCTTGAACACAACTTTCTCAAGCAACAAAGGTGTTGACACTGTAAATCTCCTCATATCAAGTTTCTTCGTGACCTTAGATTTTCCCTTGCACGAAGGGGTATACTCAAGAAGCCTTGTCGTAGGTTCCACTCCTTCGGCTTCAATATCCTCCATTCTATGGAATTCTTCCTGCTCTGGCTCCACTACGTTTTCTAGCTACTTATCCTTCTTCTGCCTTACTTGTGTTTCGGTATGCTTCCTCAGTGACGCATGAATGGGCACCAGCTTCTTCGATTTTTCCTTTGTTGCTAGTTGCTTTTCCTTTGCAGAAGGCTGCTTTTCTTTAGCCATATTCTTCTTTCGCCTAGGTGACCTCGGTGTTGTGGGCAATGCAGGCATAACCTCTACATTAGACACTTCCAGTCCTAGCGCATTGAACACAACTATTCCTGAACTCGGGGTATCACTGGGGTTAGTGGCAGTCATTCTCTCCATAAATAACTCTGAGGCTATGGGAGAACAGTTTTCTCATAATAGGAACTCTTCCCAAAACGTTGGGTTCATAGGAAACAGACAGAAAAATTCACAAACAATTCTTAAACCATCACGTAATTTATAGGTGGTTTTGATTTCAAATTCGACTGTTCCAACCAAATTTTGATAATAAATGATGTTTTGGCAAAATATCTTCAAATATTTTTCCTTAATTGTCACCGCCCCGCTCCACTTATCATTTTTTGGCTGTCAATTCATGAACAGTAACTCCAACAGTCATTTTCCTATTGGGTTGTGTGGTACTTTCCCCTTGGCACAACTTCTTGAGTGTGGCTTCACTGGTTGCATCTTCATCACTCTTTGCGCAGCCTATTCACTACATTGTCCACCAAGCTAGGAAGTGTAGTTTATAGTCCCGCGCTCCCTTGCAACTACTTGGAGCACTTAGACTATCCTGCTGCCATATAGTCATTGTGCAAGATCCCTTGTATACAACTTCAATCTACTCCCATTCACTCTTCCTGGGAAGGTTTCCCTTTTCAGCTTCGCGAGCTCAACTGCATCATAATTTGTAATTTCTTTGAAAATATATGGCCCTAGCCAATGCATCTAGAATTTACCTAGAAATTTAGTGAATTTACTATCATATAACAGGATAACATCATTTACCTTTGAATGTGCAAAGCTTTATATGGCAATCATGCCATGCTTTTTCATGTTCCTTCTATACTTGTTGATGGAATCCTGCCAAATATTGATCTTCTTCAAGCTCCATGAGATACGCGAGCCATTATTCCAAAGCCTTGCAATCTGCCATATCCGTCAAAGTTGTTATGAATAGACTAGGCATAATGTATTCCATCATCATTAGGGCTTCGACCCCATAGACCAAACTGAATGGAATTTGTCCTGTTAGCTTCTTACAATTAGTCCTATAAGCCCATACCACTGTAGGTACACGTACATCCCATTCACTCTGTTGCGTGTTGCAGATCTTTGTTAGCGCGTTCTCTAAAATCTTGTTAAAGGCTTTGACAGTTCCATTTTCCTGCGAGTGATATGGTGTACTCTGCTGATGGTATACTTGGAACTCCTTAGCCAATGTGTTGATCGCTTCATTCAGAAAGTGCATACCCCTATCACTCATCAACAATTTCGGGAATCCAAACCTTGTTATGACATACTCGAACAAGAATTTTACAGCCATAACCCCTATACAATCCTTGACGAGATGTGCTTCTACCCATTTGGTCAAATATTCCGTCGTAGTGACAATGTAACATGTGCCCATTTTCTTTCCAAGGGGCTGAATTGCCCCTTTAAAATCAATTGGCCACTTTTCAAAGCACTGCAAAGATATATGAGGGTGTAGTGGTAGCTCATCTCCTTGCCACGATATGCCAGTTCTTTGATAGGAATCGCACACCTTATAGTATGCCTTGGAATCCTTATGCAATGTTGGCAACCATAGGCCTGTGCGCAAAATTTTTTGTGCAGTTGCTTTCCCTGCATAATGTCCTCTCGTAGCTCCCCATGAGCCTTGAAGAGAATTCTATCATGCTCAATGTCTTGCACATACCTTTGTAATATTTCATTGGCACCTATTTTATACAAATGTTCCACAATGACTGAAAGGTCAGCTACGCATACTACTCATTCCTTCCTCTACTAACTTGTGTATGCTTTCGGGCACATTCCCATAGTTAAGAAGTCAATAATGTGTGCAAAATGGTCATCCGCGATGCACACCGCAAAGAGTTATGCATCTCGTAACCCTTCCTCCAAATTACTAGGTTCTTCACCTATGTCAATTCGTGATAGATGGTCAGGCCCTGCATTCAGCCTCCCAGGCTTGACAATGACTTCGAAGTCATACTCTGAAAATAATAACAACCATCTGCAAATCCCCCCCCCCCCAACACAGGCTTGTTGACTAGGTATTTTAAAGAAGAATGATTTGTATACATCTTGAAATTCCCTCCTAACAAATAATTACTGAATTTTGGCATCCTATAGACCATGGCCAGCCTTTTTCACTCAATCATTGAATACTTTTTCTCTATCTCCGATAACTTCCTACTTTTGAAGGCTATAGGATGGTCTAGTTCTCCTTCACCGACCTGTGTTAGGAGTACACCTAACGCAATGCAAGAAGCATCCACATGTACATGAAACTCATTTTTCCAATTGTGGAATACCAATTTTGGTGCAGTGACCATATTTTCTTTCAACACATCGAGGTTGCACTCACATTCTTTGTCGCAAGAGAATGTTGTGTCCTTATTTAGTAGCTTCTCCATGGGCGCAGTAATTTGAGCATAAGATTTGATAAATTTTCTATAGTATCTTGTATGTCCCAGCATTGTACACGGCTTATTGATGTTCCTAAATCATGCTCAAAATCATACAAAAACAGATCTACATCAGTTAAACCATCATAATAAGGTAATTTCCTTACTTCTAACGAAACACAACGCAACAGTTTCATCATCATATTACATCGCAATGTAGAAACTTCATGTAAGCAATTCTACCAATGCTCTAATTCATTGTATAAATCAAAGGTGTAGGAACTCTCTCGGTCCCATGTAATCCACTCATCTATCATTGGATTGATCCAGTCTTGATCTTGCGTTGTTATCTTGTAAATCTAATCTAGTCCATTGTCACTTTCTTCATAATCACGGTTTGGTTCAATATAGCACGCCCCTTCTACAGGGTCCAGTGGCCCCTAAGTGACTTTCTTTCATATGAAATCATTCTTTTCTTCAAATTAATGACCCCATTCATATCAATAGCCCAATTGATTCCCATGAGTGTGGGGTAATGATTACTATCATCAATACTTTCTATAAATTCAAAGTCTGCCACCGCACTCACGCCTTCGATATCCACTATTACCCCATAAAATCATCCCATGGGGATGATTGTCCGCTGCTTCACCATTCTGAGCTGAATCGAAGACCAACATGGCATAGGTCTCCCCATCCTTTCCCATGTCTATTTCGGTAAAACATTTGCATTGGACCCCAGATCTAAGATGACCTAGTCCATATCATAATCACCTATTTGTGTTGTTAGCCTCATCTCTCTCCCTTTTCATGCCTTACATTTGCCAATATTTTTGACCGTGTGATGTTCATCAGGGGCTTTTTCCTTACTAACACATTTATGTATTAGTTCATGCAGGTCTTTCACAACCTTGCTATCGCGCTGCAGTTTCATGCAGGTCTCCAAAAACATCGTAAGGATAGAAGGATCAATATTTGCAGGCACACTGAGATCTTGCATGTTTCTCTGGCTTCCTAAGGTGGAGGCCTCCATGAAGCTTTTCTTATCTTACATAAAAGCTTTGTTAGCATGATCGAGATCAAAGCCGACTTCTTTGTTTAGCGCTTTGCTAACCCATCTCTCTTCTTCAGGTTGTTTACCCTTATCATTGCCCGTCGTCATTTCACTTCTTAGCACAATATTAATTCTTTGATCTTCCTTATGGGGTTGAGCCCTCATAATTTGTAAATTCTGCATTAGTTGTTGAGGTTGTGTTTTCTTCTCTTGCATTTTCGCTATTAGCACCAGGCATTCTTCTATAGTATGGTCAAACTTTCTGCAATATTGACATGATGGGTGTCCAAGATTTTGGCATTCTCACGCATAGTGCTCTAGTTGTCCATAGTTGTAGTAGATAATCTAACCACGACCTCTACCAGGTTCTCCTCCTCGACCCAGTCCTCGACCCTAATAACTTCCACATGCACCTTTGGCACCTTGATCCAGAGGTCAATTTTCTACTTGCATACGGTATGTAGGGGCTCTCCATCATCAGCTGATAGCTTCAATAGTGGCACTCATCATGGCCCATAGATTTGCAAAAATCACAGAACAACTGTTGTGATGTCTGAATGAACTTCTAAAGTAAATGGTAATTATTCATTGCAGTTGCCCAGTAACTTGACAAATAGTGCACCACAAGGCTCTACTTCCTACCTAAGAATAGGAAGTAGAGCCTTCCTGCCTTAGCTTTTGCCCAAGACTCTTCAATGAACCCAATTCTATATCCAAATTTCATCTAGTTACCTCTTTCTTTCGCTAAGACTCAACTATTTATAGAATTTTTCATAAAATTCCATGCTCCATGGACCATCAACGAATCTTAAGACTGACTCAAAACTTTACTTAAAATAAGGGACTAAGTCCCTTTGACTCTTATTTGTCCACGCGCTCCACTTCCACAAATCACGGAGACTTTACATCTTTTACAAAATTGTATACAAAAAAGGACTAATTAATTCCATTCTGCCCCAGGGGACCCCTTCCCAACCCATTTCTCTTAACACAAATTGTCATAACAAAAGTAATAGAAAACTAGTATGTGTAGTCACTTTCAACTCCATATTCCATGTAGGGAAAAATTGAAGGGTGCCCTCAAAACTAAGGAAATAATAGTAAGAGTTAAATAACTTTCTTCAATTTGATGAGGATATTTTTGTATCATAAAATATCAATTTTATTCTATGTGAAACCATAAGGTTTCTATTGGGAAACATGGTAGTGTATGCTAACAGGATCACTTGTCCCAAAACAAAGGGGCTCTCATATGTTATTTTGGCATTTGGATAGGCCTTGGTTTTAAATTAGATTATTATTATTATTATTATATCTAAGAAGCCTTGGTTTTAAGATAGTTTTTCAAAAGTTGCAATTTGAAAAATTAAAAAATAAAATCCAGATATTTTTTGATATTACCAAATCAAAACAAAATGCAAAAAATTACAATACCATGATCATTTCATTGAGATACACATATGTTTTACTTCTAACATTCTATCTATATTGCTTTGAAATGAGGAATTTGAACTAATGTTTGACGATTTACTAATTATTGATGAAGATGGAGAGAAAAAGGACAGGGAAAGTTAGAAATTTTAGCAGTTGTATGCTTATGAAAGAGAAAGGTGAAAAAAAAGAAGTTTAATCATATTCCATTTTTTTATATTCTAGATGTGCATGTAGATATTGCATCCAAAAGTAGTGAAGTGTTAAATAGCTCAGGATGATGGAGATATTGTCTTATTAGGAAATGCTTATATATGATGGAGATGGAGATGTTGTCATATACACATAACCCTTACATAAAAATGTTAAAAATATATAATACTTTATAATAAATAATAATTGTATTATATACAGTTAAATATAAATAACATATATATCTATATGAACAAGACAGATTGTAAATGTGCATCTATATAAAATTGCTTTAAAAAAAGATAAATGACATATATTATTACCGGCAAAAGAAAAGAATATAATAGATATTATATTGGGTTTAAGTGTTTTTTTCTTAATAATAATAATAATAACATATGTAAGTGAAATATAAATAAATAGATTTATATCTTTATGGGAGGATACTAAGGGAAATTCACAATTAAACTTTAATGTTAACTTTTTTTCCTTTCTGTAAAGTAAATATTGTATTCCTATAAATCAAGCATTTACATCATTTTACCTAAATTTGTCCTGAGTAGCACTAGGAAAACTAGACAAATAACTTCAATTTTCATACTAGTCAAATAAAACATTTACTTAATTTATTCTGAGACATAAAATCTAGTTTGATATGTTAGGCATCTAGTTCCATTCTTAAAAAAAAAAAAAAAAAAAACAAACAAACAAACAAGAAAACAAAAAACAAAAAACAAAAAACAAAAAACAAAAAACAAAAAACAAAAAACAAAAAACAAAAAACAAAAAACAAAAAACAAAAACAAAAACCCAAAAGAGAAGAAGAAAAAAAAAACGAAAAAAAAAATGAAAAAATGAAACAAAACAAAACAAAACAAATAATCAAGAATTGAAAGTGAGGATAACATCATGGCCATATTTGAGACTTATCAAATTTCAAATACCCCACTAGAATGGGCCCTTTGCTATAGCCTAGCAAGCAACCAATTTTAGGAAGGATGCCATAAGTGAGATTTTATTCTTCTGAGTATGTTATTAATCAATTGTATATTCAGTTGCATATCATCTATTAGAAGGGGAATCTCTTTTTTTGTTTTATTTCTATCGACTACCACACATCCAAACAACAAATTTAATTGCCAATATATATCGATAGTGTCCTTGTAATGGTTTTAGAAACCCATGGAGTGACTCATATCTACGACCAAATCTTCCAACTCTGTTAACACCTTTGATTTAGTCATGTAGTCTTGTTCATCAAAGAGAGCCCTCTCTACTTGATAAAGCTCTTCTTGGACTTGTTGTGGAGTATTCTCTTTATATCTAGTAGTACAACTCTCTTCCCATTGTTGGGCACCCGAGCCTTCCTATTTTCAATAGGAGGTTGCTTCATGATGTACCCTAGCCTATTGATGGGGAATAGTAGCTAATACACTAAAATACTTTCCATGGCATAAGCAAAAGTGTAGCACTATGCAAGAATCTATGGGGAAAGGGAAATAAGAGAGTGATACATGGGACAAAGAAACCAGATGAAGAGACAAATGAGAGGGAAAAGTGTTGGTTATCCAAATGAGTTTAGGCATTAGATGTGTCATGAAATAAATATACTTAACCAAGGTGTAGTCAAGAAGACGGGTGAGAGAGAAAACGAAACCAACTGCAATAAAGATCCTTATGAGTAGAGGAAGAAACAATTGAAGGTCTCCACAATCACATGTGAGAGGATGAGGCATCATAGAGTAGAAGATGTGGAATAATAGAATACAACGAAACAATCCATAATAATAAATGAAGCCAAACCGGTTGCAAATAAAAGAATTATTTCCTTAAGTCACCACAAAACAAAAAAAAATTAACGGTGCTTGCAAATGCCAGTTAGTAATCCTCATGTGCACAAGGTTGTGGCATTATGTGTGTTGAAAATGGCAATAAGAAAATGATGATTTCATTTATCCTTGAATTAAATTAGGAGAAAATTGTAATTACACATCACAAGACAATGATAATGAGTTAACTAAGTTAATTTCACTTAGTTGGCTCAGTTAATTCGATTGGAGGGCCTAACTTGAGTCATGTAGAGTGGTTCCTATATTTTAGGTTGAGTTTAATTTTTAGTTGTAATAGTTTAATTCAGTCAAACTGAGTTAATGTTAGTTAAAATAGTTCCATCTATTGGAGGAACTAGTAGGAGGTCTAATAGTGGGGTGTAGCTTCATGTGTTCAACTAGCTATTTGATAAATCAACCATAATTAACTCATGCATGCATGAAATTCAAGTTACTGAGTTGAGATTGGAGTTCAAGGTTAGTGTACTATCAGTTGTATATTTTTTTCTCAGTTGTACACGTGGTGCATGTAGTTAGAGAAGGTATTATAGGGATTGTGCAATTCTAATTGGCAATTTACCTAATTAATAAGGGGTTAATTCCCAAGGAAATATTTCAAGGAAATAAGAGCTTTGGTAAGCAGCAGAATTGGCCATACTAAGCTTGTGAGGCAGTGAGATAGATTGTACTTGTGTAGAGATTGTTCAGGTTAAACATGCATTATATTTTCTTCTCTATTTTCTAATCTAATACAATATACAAGTAGGAAGTGGTTTTAAGTAGCAATCTTTCCCCACAGATAAATCTCTAACCATGTGTGGTTGAATATTGTCGCATGATTTGTGATTTCTCAAATAATTAAATTGTATTCGTTGATGAGTAGAGTAGACTCAAGTCTTTGGTTTTAGCATATTACATAAGTAGTTTGAATCTACAATAATTTTCTACAATGTGGAGAGAGTTCGCCCCGCTCAAAAATGACCAATACCCACAGTGAGGCGTGGCTAGACTAAATAATCCTAAAGCTACAGACAGTAAACATAACACAAAATAATATCTAAGATTGTTGAATAGAATTGAACATTAAACTAGATCTAGAGAAAAAGGCCTATGCCCTCAAGTTAAGTAATGAACCATGAGAGGATGATCCAAATGTGATGGAAGCCATTATTATTGTGGAGAGGAGGAATTTCCAATTCCACCCTCCCTAATAACTAATGGGATAACAGTATTGTGCCCTCCAACATGTCCCACTTCAAACACCCCATCTAGGGAAATTACAATGTTAACTTTAATTGACCTTCTTATTGTCTAAAGTAATATGAGCCAATAGGCGATAGTTAGTGTTGATGATTACGTATATTATAATCAAAGTTGAATCTAAACTAAGTGAAAGTGTTTATGATGGTGATAGACTAGTTTCTTATACTACAGTAAAAAGTATAGATGTGCAATGAGAGGAAATAATGGGATCCTAGGAAACAAAGTAATAATGTGTTCATGGATGTTTTGAGAGTTACATGGAGTAGGAACATTACCAATATCTAATTTAATTTATCCTTGAATTAAATTAGGAGAAAATTGTAATTCAACATCACAAGGTAACGATAATGAGTTAACTAAGTTAATTTCACTTAGTTGGCTTAGTTGATTCGATTTGAGGGCCTAACTTGAGTCACATAGAGTGGTTCCTATATTTTAGGAGCCTATGCTGCATTTAATGTTTAGTTGTACTAGTTTAATTCAGTTAAACTTAGTTAATTTTAGTTAAAATAGTTCCAACTATTGCAGGAACTAGTAGGAGGTTTAGTAGTGCGGTGCAACTTCTTGTGCTCAATCAGCTATTTCGTAAATCATCCATAATTAACTCATGCATGCATGCAATTCAAGTTACCCAGTTGAGATTAGAGTTCAAGGTTAGTGTACTATCATTTGTATAACTTTTCTCAGTTGTACAGGTGGTGCATGTAGTTAGAGAAGGGCTTATCGAGATTGTGCAATTCCAAATAGGAATTTTCCTTATGAATAGGGGCAAATTCCCAAGGAAATAGTGCAAGGAAATAGGAGTTTGGCAGGTAGTAGAATTGGCCAAAGTCAGCTTGTGAGGCAGTGAGATAGATTGTACTTGTGCAAAGGTTGTTTAGGTTGACGAAGCATAATATTTTCTTCTCTATTTTTTGATCTAATATAATATACAAATAGGAAGCGGTTTTGAGTAGCAAGCTTTCCCCTTAGATAAATCTCTAAGCATATGTTATTAAATCTTGTCTCATGTTTTGTGATTTATCGAATGAAGATTGATGAGTAGAGTAGATTCAATTCTTTTGTTTTAGCATATTACATAAATAGTTTGAATCTAGAAGGAATTTCTACAATGTGGAGAGAGTTTCCCCCTCCAAAAATGACCAATGCGCATGGTGAGGCATGGCTAGAATAAATAATCCTAAAACTACAGACAGTAAACATAATATAAGAAAATATCTAAGATTGTTGAATAGAATTGGACATTAAACTAGATCTAGAGAAAAAGGCCCATGCCCTCAATGTAAGTAATGGACCATGAGAGGATGATCCAAATGTGATGGAAGCCATTATGATTGTGGGGAGGAGTAATTTCCATGTCCACCCTCCTTAATATCTAATGAGATAATAGTATTGTGGCCCCCAACATGTCCCACTTTAAACATCCCATCTACGGAAATTACAATGTTAACTTTAATTAACCTTCTTACTATCGAAAGTAATATGAGCCAATAGGAGATAGTTAGTGTTGATGATTAGAGATAATATCACCAAAGTTGAATCTAAACTAAGTGAAAGTGCTTATGATGGTGATAGACTAGTTTCATATACTACACCAAAAATTATAGATGTGCAATGAGAGGAAGTAAGGGGATCCTAGGAAACAAAGTAATAATGTCTTCATGGGTGTTTTGAGAGTTACATGGAATGGGGATGTTACCAATATCTTCATCTAGTTTACGCATGTCATAACATGGTTATCCCATGTATCTAATTAATCATTTTCATGTAGCAAATATGATTCAATTAATCATCAATTATGTACTTTTAGAGTTGCATAGTCTATGCATCAACTTAGATGTAAAACATTTCAAGAAAAATGTGAAAGCATTTAACACAATTCAAAATATTCACGGAAATTTATTTCATCAAAAACACCAACTTATCACTTAATCAAGGTATCTCAAATCTTTTTTAGAGGAAAAACATATTAATATGACTTAATATTTAGACCCCAGGAAAGAAAACCAACACTTTGAGAATTGTACACTCTGTACTATCCTTATTTTAAGATTAATGGAGGTCTCATAAGACTCTTTTCTTTATTGACGCCTACCAAAGTAATTTCATGATGTGACATGAAATTTGGGGTAACTTGGAAGGTTTACATATGTTCTCTTCCTTCCTTATGGTGGTTTTCATGTCCGTGTGTCATAGTGTGAATAAACTATCTATATATCAAGGTATTCAATGATTAATGTATGGAGGAATAAAAAAAAATTCTTACTAATTTGTTGTTGTTGACTCAATGCATTCATGGTCATGGTGTCACTTGCGGAGTCATATATTATTCATTACAACCATTTTGGTCACCTAGGAAGGGTGAGACAAAGGAACATAGAGTAAAGTGGTGAAGATTAACTAGAAAGGATTTTCCTAAATGAGACACAAATGCACATAAAGGATCAAGTATTGAAGGTGTCACGCCATCGTGTTAAGGAATAACTCAAAAAAAAAAAAAAAAAAAAAACAACAATCAAGAATTAAAAGTGAGGAAAACATCGTGGCCATATTTCAGACTTATCGAATTTCAAATCTCCCACTAGGATGGGCCCTTTGGTATAGCCTAGCAAGCAACCAATTTTAGGAAGGATGTCATAAGTGAAATTTTATTCTTCTGAGTATGTTATTAATCAATTGCATATTCAGTTGCATATCATCTATTAGAAGGGGAATCTCTTTTTTTGTTTTATTTCTATTGACTACCACACATCCAAACAACAAATTTAATTGCCAACATATATCAATAGTGTCCATGTAATGGTTGTAGCAACCCATGGAGTGACTCATATCTATGACCAAATCTTCCAACTCTGTTAACACCTTTTATTTAGTCATGTAGTCTTGTTCATCAAAGAGAGCCCTTTCTACCTGATAAATCTCTTCCTGGACTTGTTGTAGAGTACTCTCTTTATATCTAGTAGTACAGCTCTCTTCCCATTGTTGGGCACTCGAGCCTTCCTATTTGCAATAGTAGGTTGTTTCATGATGTACCCTAACCTATTGATGGGGAATAGTAGCTAATACACTAAAATACTTTCCATGGCATAGATAAAAGTGAAGCACTATGCAAGAATCTATGGGGAAAGGGAAAGAAGGGAGTGATACATGGGACAAAGAAACCAAATGAGAAGAGACAAATGAGAGGGAAAAGTGTTGGTTATGCAAATGAGTTTAGGCATTAGATGTGTCATGAAATAAATATACTTAACCGAGGTGTAGTCAAGAAGAGGGGTGAGAGAGAAAACGAAACAAACTCCAATAAAGATCCTTATGAGTAGAGGAAGAAACAATCAAAGGTTTCCACAATCACATGTGAGAGGATGAGGCATCACAGAGTAGAAGATGTGGAATAACAGAATACAACGAAATAATCCATAATAATAAATGAAGCCAAATTGGTAGCAAATAAAAAAAATTATTTCCTTAAGTCACCACAAAAAAAATAGATGGTTCTTGCAAATGCGAGTTAATAATCCTCATGTGCACAAGGTTGTGGCGATACGTGTGTTGAAAATGGAAATAAGAAAATGATGATTTAATTTATCCTTGAATTAAATTAGGTGAAAATTGTAATTCCACATCACAAGACAATGATAATGAGTTAACTAAGTTAATTTCACTTAGTTCGCTCAATTAAATCAATTGGAGGGCCTAACTCGAGTCATGTAGAGTGGTTCCTATATTTTAGGAGCCTAGGTTGAGTTTAATTTTTGGTTGTAATAGTTTAATTCAGTCAAACTGAGTTAATTTTAGTTAAAATAGTTCCATCTATTGGAGGAACTAGTACGATGTCTAGCAGTGGGGTGCAACTTCATGTGTTCAACTAGCTATTTGATAAATCAACCATAATTAACTCATGCATGCATGAAATTCAAGTTACTGAGTTAAGATTGGAGTTCAAGGTTAGTGTACTATCAGTTGTATATTTTTTTCTCAGTTGTACACGTGGTTCATGCAGTTAGAGAAGGTCTTATAGGGATTGTGCAATTCTAATTGGCAATTTACCTAATTAATAAGGGGTTAATTCCCAAGGATATAGTGCAAGGAAATAAGAGCTTGGTAGGGAGCATAATTGGCCAGACTCAGCTTGTGAGGCAGTGAGATAGATTGTACTTGTGCAGAGATTGTTCAGGTTAAACCTGCATTATATCTTCTTCTCTATTTTCTAATATAATACAATATACAAATAGGAAGTGGTTTTGAGTAGCAATCTTTCCTCTCAGATAAATCTCTAAGAATATGTGATTGAATATTGTCCCATGATTTGTGATTTCTCTAACAATTAAATTGTATCCGTTGATGATTAGAGTAGATTCAAGTCTTTGGTTTTAGCATATTACATAAGTAGTTTAAATCTACAATAATTTTCTACAATGTGGACAGAGTTCGCCCCACTCAAAAATGACCAATACCAATGGTGAGGCATGGCTAGACTAAATAATCCTAAAGCTACATACAGTAAACATAACACAATAAAATATCTAAGATTGTTGAATAGAATTGAACATTAAACTAGATCTAGAGAAAAAGGCCTATGCCCTCAAGGTAAGTAATGAACAATGAGAGGATGATCCAAATGTGATGGAAGCCATTATGATTGTGGGGAGGATTAATTTCCATGTCCACCCTCCTTAATACCTAATGAGATAATAGTATTGTGGCCCCTAACATGTCCCACTTCAAACATCCCATCTAGGGAAATTGCAATGTTAACTTTAATTGGCCTTCTTATTATCTAAAGTAATATGAGCCAATAGGAGATAGTTGGTGTTGATGATTAGAGATAATATCACCAAAATTGAATCTAAACTAAGTGAAAGTATTTATGATGGTGATAGACTAGTTTCTTATACTACACTAAAAATTATAGATGTGCAATGAGAGGAAATAAGGGGATCTGAGGAAACAAAGTAATAATGTCTTCATGGGTGTTTTGAGAGTTACATGGAATGGGGATGTTACCAATATCTTCATCTAGTTTCCACATGTCATAACATGGTTATCCCATGTATCTAATTAATCATTTGCATGTAGCATATATGATTCAATTAATCATCAATTATGTACTTTTATAGTTGCATAGTCTATGCATCAACTTAGATGTAAAACATTTCAAGAAAAATATGAAAGCATTTAACACAATTCAAAATATTCACGGAAATTTCTTTCATCAAAAAAACCAACTTATCACTTCATCAAGGTATCTTAAAGCTTTTTTAGAGGCAAAACATATTAAGATGACTTAATATTTAGACCCGAGGAAAGAAAACCAACACTTTGAGAATTGTACACTATGTAGTATCCTTATTTTAAGATTAATGGAGGTCTCATAAGACTCTTTTCTTTATTGAGGCCTATCAAAGTAATTTCATGATTTGACATGAAATTTGGGGTAACATGGTGTCGAGCACTGGAAAGGTATGCTTTTGACAAACAATTGAGTGGCTTTTCAGTAATATTTGTAACCTTTTCTGCATTATGAATTCAAAGAGATAAAGAATTTTAATAAAATGTGTAAGAATTAACATGGGAAGCTCAATCATTGATAATTGTTGTTTTTTCTATACAGGGAAAGGTGGAAGCTAGGAGTTGCCATCCAAAAGCGAAAAACAAAGGAGGAATAACTGTTGTCCCTCTAGAAGGGAACCGGATGCAAACGAGATCGAGCAAATCAAAGCTGAATAACCCAGTAAAGGAAGGAGGGATACCAATTCGGCAAAAGAGAGAAAGAAAAGTAAAGGATTAATAGATTGGCGAATCCCTCAGGATATTTGATCCTGAGGGATCACTATTTTAATTATCTTTGTTACCTAGATATCCCCGCCGTTACTTTTATATAAAGGAACAACATCATTGAGCAAAGGGACTCCTGTTTTTTGTAATTTTCAGTTTCAGACAAAACTTTGATCATCGAGTCTCATTGAGACCTAGTTTACTGTACATTTGTTGATGCGTTAATATAAAAGACTTGGTGTTTATTTCGTCTTTGCATCTGGAGTAACCTAACGCGATGTACCATTAGCAACTAAGGGCCCGGCTCCGAAGGACACTTGCTTTTGTATCATTATACTGTGATTTATGCGTGGTTTTCTTATCTTTATTATTCGGTAATCTGATATATCTTTCATATGCTATGTTATGCTCTGTTACAATCAATGCATTAATGGTTTTTCTCAGAAAATCTGTGTAATGACTCTGCACCGTATAATTGGATCTCTTCAGAGTTGAATCACATGCTTTTAGTCTCAGACCAGCTTTTTCTGTTATAGAGCGTTTGTGTGAATATTACTGTCATTTGATTCATTTGAAATCCCGATTATTGGAATTTGAAAGTCATGTTATTCTGTTTAGAAACATAGTTATATTACCCTTAATTGTCAGGTTACTATATTAATGCGAGGCGTGCATATATGGTTGATTATTACCGTTCCATAATTCATCAATGAGTGTTGTTCCATAAAGTATATTCCATCCAGTTTCCTTGAGGAGAGAAGAATATTATAGCAGAGTGTGAGTAAGTTGGTTTTGACTCGCAAGATTTAGTTCTTTTGATTGTTGTTCCATTTACTGCTATTCCATTTACTATTGTTCTATTTACTGCTATTCCATTTCCTTTTTGCTGTTCCATTTTACTTGCTGCCGTTCCATTTACTTGCATTTTTTCTTTTCGTGTGAGAGAAGGTCTAAGGCTGTAGTGAGCCTCAGCAGACACTGCCTAGCTCCCAAACCTATGGTCCATGCTCTAATTTCCTTTCCATCAGTTTCTAGAGGGATGGGTTATTGCTTCCGTACCCTTGACTGATAAACTGTCTTGTGTGATTCTATCTTGTTGGAGTAATTTAGTTATAGTTTAGCATCTGTTTACTTTTGTATTCTCTGAACCCTATACTACTAAGCATTACTCGGACAAATAGCCTCGGATTGAGTTACTCTTTGCAATAACAAAACGTTCCCGGATTGATTTATTAATGTAGGATAATTAGAGGTGTGGGAGACCCTAGTTATAGCTCTACATTTTGGCATTGTTTTCAGGGAAAGAGTATAGCCATTTTCCCTTTACAGAGTAGTGCGCAAATCCGCTAAGGGAGAGTTGGATTTTAAAAATGGAAGGTAACAACCTGCGTACCGAGCATGTAAAAGCCCTGCTCCACCATTCACTCTCTTAGCAGAATTGCTAGTTTAATAGGATTGAGTAGTTTATTAGAGTGCATGACTAAGTAGAAAAAGCCAGAAAATAATATCAAACCTCCATCCAAACCCGAAAAAGCCAAAGGGTTGGTGACCCTTGGCCGAACAACCTTCATAGACGAAATCTATAAGAAAACTGAATCTCAGCCATCGGTAAGCCCCAGAAAGACTAATTCTAAACAGCCTACTAGCTCTCTTCAGGCCACAACATCACCATCTAGAGCCTTTGCTGAGGTGCATAGTCAGACTGATGAACAAGACTTTCAAGAAATTGAAAATTTTGTTCCAGAATGACTGCAAGAAGGAAATCTAAGCAATCTTTGTGAAGGAGAAGGGGAAACAGGGGAAGTAGGAGAGCCAAGGTCTCCTCCTCGGATAATCCAGCTGTTAAATAGCCTAGATAAGGGGATCACGGTAAAAATTATTATTGAAGGCACCCCATTCCCTCAAATAGAAATTCCAGATAGACGAAGTGTTATTACAACAATCCCTACCAAGGTCGTTCCTTCTCAACCTAGGAATACCCTCCTAGAAATCCCGAAAGGTTATTGGCATATATTCGATCCTATGGTGCAAAATCAGCCAAATACTCAAACTTCTACATTGCAATATCCTATAGTGGATTCCGCAGCAAATGCGCCCATGAAAGCGATCCCTCTTCAACACATCCCTACATTTCATGGACTTACATCAGAGGACCCTGATGCATTCTTATTTGAATTCGATTTGCTATGTAGGGGATATGATTACACCGCTGAACCCCAGAAATTAAAGTTGTTCCCCTCCACTTTGAAAGGGGTGGCTCTAACATGGTTTATGGGTTTAGGTGGTGGAGTCATAAATAACTGGGAACAAATGAAAGAATCTTTCCTAAAGATATATCAGGATTACTGTAGGTCTAGAGAATTAAAAGATGAAATTTTCCAAATGATAGCTAGACCAAATGAAACATTAGAAGAATACGTATAACGTTTCCAGTATAATTTATAGAGATCCCCCTATGCATCACTACCTCTGCCTGATAATGTGTTAAAAACGGCATTGATCAGAGGCATGAAAGAACAATGGATTGAAACATTAAATATCATGGGAAAAGGGGATATTTATTAAGATAATTTTGCTGACATCATTGATTTATGTATCAGGAGTTCAAGAGGCAGCACAAGGATAAAACCAGCAGAATATGATCAGTTTGTCAGAGATAACAAAATATCAACAAAAGGAGTAACACGTGTAGAACTTGGAAATTTATTAGAAAATTTTAAAACTGATATTCTGGGGACATTAACTACACAACTTGATATTGTGAAGGCTAAACAAAAGCAGATGGAGGTGGAACAAAATATAGCGATTTTCTGCCCCCGATGTAGAAGAAAAATTAGCCACAAGGAATGTTCACTGGATGCAGTTCAAACATGTGCTATCTGTACAAAAGATCGCCTTACTGAGAGCTGCCCCTCACTTCCTGGATTGAAGGCAATATATAAGGAAGCGGAAGAAGAACCAGAGCCAGCATACTTCATTAACCAGCATCGCCAATGGCAACCAAGGCAATCTGGTATGTTTTCAGACCCAACTTCTTCTTTCTAGCCTCCGCAGTATAATGCTCAGCAATATAGTATGTGGCAAAACCAATCTCCACCCCCATTTCCAAACTGGTCATCACAGCCGTTTCCTTCTCCAAATCCGTGGATGAATCAAACAAGTCAATTCGGCTAGCCAAATTTTCCTTACGCCCCACCATATTGGCAGAATAACTCATATCCTCCACAATGGATCCCCCCTACTTCACAAGGTTCACCCTCGTAGACAAACTGGCCAAAATCGACATATCAGCCAACAGGAACTATTCCACTCCCTCAACCGACTCCGCCAACTTTACAACAAAACCCTCAGTCTAATATGAGACTGCAACTCCCTGCCCAGCCCAATCCCAATCCAAATAATAGATCGGTCCAATCCCTCCAAATCATGGAAACATCAGAAATCGGACCTGACCTAAGGGAGTGCAATGATCTTAAGTTAAGATCTGGACGTATAATAGAAATTGAGGGAGACAAAATAGTTCATACTGAAGATCAGTTACCAATAGAACAACTGTTACAACAAGATGGTGTAAATAAGGAACAAACCCATCATCAAGCAAGTACGTCCTCTCCTCCCTTCCCAGAATGATTAGTCATACCACGACCAGTGCAATATCCAGACTTTGACATTCTGGGAGATTTACAAAATATGTACATAAGAATTCCATTCCTCCAAGCCATTCAAGACATCCCTATATACACAAAAACTATAAACGAATTGTGCATAAAAAAATCAAGGAGGAATACAAGCACTAACCCAAGAGTCCAAGTAGTCGGTACTTTATCTGACCTATTATCAGGAGAAGAGACACCCATTAAATATGAAGATCCAGGAAATCCAATTGTAACTATTCAAATCTATGGTCAGACCCTGACTAATGCTTTAGTTGATCTAGGCGCTGCAATCAATATTTTGACAACCTCTACCTGCCAAAAGCTTGGCATTACATCAGTAGAACCTACTTCTACTTTGTTAGAATTGGCAGACCGATCTGTAGTTCGACCGGAAGGATTTCCTGATAATTAATCCAAAAACCCGACTAGATGGACATCCGCTAATTTTAGGAAGACCTTGGCTTGCTACTGTCGATGCTTACATTGGTTTTCGGCAGGGAAACATGACCATAACTAGAGGACCAGATATTAAAAATCTAGTTCTATACCCTCCAGTACAGCCAAGTCTTACAATGATCAAAACTAACCAGCACCCTGTGTCATACCTTACTAACAATATCAGATCCCCATTGACTGTACAGAAGGCTCTAGACTTTAAAGACCAAACAGAAGATGATGTCATCAATAATTTCATTAGTCAAACTGAATCTAGATCTCACACACAGTGTTTCATGATAGAAGCAGCATTTGATAGTGAACTAGAAGAAGATCCTTTGAAAGATGCGCATGACCAAATAATACTTGTGAATGTTGTTGTCAATAGTAAAGTAGCGGAAATTGAACTGGGTAAAACTCTAAATATCAATGCCAACCTCACACCGGACCAAGAAACAAAGCTCATCCATCTGTTACGAAAGTATCAAGAAGCATTTGCATGGGATTACCCTGATATGAAAGGGATTGATCCTCAATTATGCACCCACCACATCTATATAGAAAAAGATGCAAGACCTGTTCGTCAACCGCAAAGAAGATTCAACCCCCATCTAAAAGAGGTTGTAAAAGCCAAACTTCAGAAACTTTTAGATGTTAATTTTATCTATCCTATTTCTGATAGTAAATGGGTCTCTCCCCTGGTGGTGGTACCCAAGAAAAATGGAAAATGGAGGATTTTTGTGGATTACAGGGAGTTAAATAAAGCCACACAGAAAGATCACTTCCCTCTCCCATTCATAGATCAAGTATTAGACACTTTAACAGGAAATAAATTCTTTTCTTTCCTGGATGGCTTCAGTGGATACAACCAGATTCAGATTGCCCCTGAAGACCAAGATAAAACTACCTTTACTTGTCCTTGGGGAACGTTTGCCTATCGAGTTCTACCCTTCAGCCTATGTAATGCTCCTGCTACATTCCAAAGGGTTGTCCTTAGCATATTTGCAGATTTAATAAATGATGGACTCGAGGTGTACATGGATGACTTTACACCATATGGAGATGATTTTGATCCAGCTTTAGATACTCTAGAAAAAGTCCTACAACGTTGCATCGCTACCAGACTTTGCCTAAGCCATGAAAAATGTTATATGATGATGACAGAAGGGCTCATTCTAGGACACTATGTTTCAGTAGCTGGCATCCAGGTAGACCCAGCCAAAATTCAAATACTTTTGCTTATCCCCACCCCCACTACTCAAACAGAGGTATGCAGTTTCCTTGGATTTTCTGGGTATTATAGACGATTTATAGAACATTACTCACATATTGCTGCACCTCTATATGCTCTAACTGGTAATGTTGATTTCTTGTGGACAGAAAAATGCAACCAGGATTTTAAGGAATTAAAGAAGCTTGTATCAACATCCCCAGTCCTTCGAGGACCAAACTAGAATTTACCATTCCAAATCTCATATGATGCCTCGGATACAGCAATCGGTGCAATCCTGGGGCAGGAAGAGGATAAAAAACCATATGCTATCTACTATATCAGCAAAAGTTTATCCTCTGCCGAATTGAATTATATTGTCACTGAAAAAGAATTCCTGGCTGTAATACATGTTGTTAATAAGTTTAGACATTATATCACAGGCTATCCCATTATGTTATATACAGATCATTCTGCTATCAAATATTTGGCAAATAAGCCTGTTACAAATGCTAGAATAACCAGATGGTTGATCTTATTGTAGGATTTCGATATCACAATCAAGGATCGACCTGGCAAGGAGAACCCTGTAGCCGATTTTCTCTCACGAATACCAAAATCAATTGAAACAACAGCAGTGGAAGATCAATTTCCTGATGAGCACCTATTTGTTGTTGCTGTTCGAACACCCTGGTATGCTGATGTTTCCAATTACCTTGCAGTAGGTAAGCTACCAAAACACTTAACCCCTCATGAACGTAAGAAGATTGTTCAAAAGAGTACTCGATTTTTGTGGATTGGGGGCTATTTGTTCCACACAGGGGCAGACATACAAATTAGCAGATGTATTCGAGAAGATGAAATTTTCAACATTTTAAAAGCCTGTCATGACGGACCATGCAGGGGACACTTTGCTGAAAGGAGAATAGCACATAAAGTATTGCAGACAGGATACTATTGGCCTATAATTTTCAAAGATGTGAAAAAATCTTCCCAAGCCTGTGACAGCTGCCAGCGAGCAGGACGACCTGGTCAAGCCGACAAAATGCCTCTGAGGCCACAATTAGTCATTGAGCCATTTGAACGATGGGCTCTTGATTTTGTTGGACCCATCAATCCATCATCAAATCAGAGAACATACATCTTGGTGGCGACAGACTATGTTACCAAATGGGTCGAGGCCAAATCATTGCCTAGAGTTACAGAAGATTCTCTAATACAATTCTTGTTCCATTTTTTTGTACGTTATGGACTTCCGAGAGAACTAATTATAGATGGAAGACCACAATTTGTTGGAAATAAATTAGCTGCAACACTTAACAACTATCATGTCCAGCATAAAATTACTACTCCATATCACCCGCAGGCGAATGGGCAAGTAGAAAGTAGCAACAAGGTAATAGAATCAATTTTAACAAAAACCATTGCATCGCATAGGCGTGATTGGGCCGCCCGATTACCTGAAGCACTGTGGGCTTATAGGACCACATGGAGAATTACCACAGGTTATTCACCCTATCAATTAGTGTTTGGAAAACAACCTATTTTCCCCATAGAATTCGAAATCCAAACGCTACGAACTGCACAGGGAATTGGCCTAGATCTAAGTGAGGCACAAATCAATCGATTACAGCAGATTAATGAATTGGACGAAATCAGGCTCTCTGCATTACAAAATACAGCACTTATTCAACAGCAGTGAGCTAAATGGCATGATGCACTCATCAAGAACAAAGTCTTTCACGAAGGAGAC
>APFE030471388.1:65283-127540 GCA_000404065.3 Pinus taeda
TAATCCAGCTGTTAAATAGCCTAGATAAGGGGATCACGGTAAAAATTATTATTGAAGGCACCCCATTCCCTCAAATAGAAATTCCAGATAGACGAAGTGTTATTACAACAATCCCTACCAAGGTCGTTCCTTCTCAACCTAGGAATACCCTCCTAGAAATCCCGAAAGGTTATTGGCATATATTCGATCCTATGGTGCAAAATCAGCCAAATACTCAAACTTCTACATTGCAATATCCTATAGTGGATTCCGCAGCAAATGCGCCCATGAAAGCGATCCCTCTTCAACACATCCCTACATTTCATGGACTTACATCAGAGGACCCTGATGCATTCTTATTTGAATTCGATTTGCTATGTAGGGGATATGATTACACCGCTGAACCCCAGAAATTAAAGTTGTTCCCCTCCACTTTGAAAGGGGTGGCTCTAACATGGTTTATGGGTTTAGGTGGTGGAGTCATAAATAACTGGGAACAAATGAAAGAATCTTTCCTAAAGATATATCAGGATTACTGTAGGTCTAGAGAATTAAAAGATGAAATTTTCCAAATGATAGCTAGACCAAATGAAACATTAGAAGAATACGTATAACGTTTCCAGTATAATTTATAGAGATCCCCCTATGCATCACTACCTCTGCCTGATAATGTGTTAAAAACGGCATTGATCAGAGGCATGAAAGAACAATGGATTGAAACATTAAATATCATGGGAAAAGGGGATATTTATTAAGATAATTTTGCTGACATCATTGATTTATGTATCAGGAGTTCAAGAGGCAGCACAAGGATAAAACCAGCAGAATATGATCAGTTTGTCAGAGATAACAAAATATCAACAAAAGGAGTAACACGTGTAGAACTTGGAAATTTATTAGAAAATTTTAAAACTGATATTCTGGGGACATTAACTACACAACTTGATATTGTGAAGGCTAAACAAAAGCAGATGGAGGTGGAACAAAATATAGCGATTTTCTGCCCCCGATGTAGAAGAAAAATTAGCCACAAGGAATGTTCACTGGATGCAGTTCAAACATGTGCTATCTGTACAAAAGATCGCCTTACTGAGAGCTGCCCCTCACTTCCTGGATTGAAGGCAATATATAAGGAAGCGGAAGAAGAACCAGAGCCAGCATACTTCATTAACCAGCATCGCCAATGGCAACCAAGGCAATCTGGTATGTTTTCAGACCCAACTTCTTCTTTCTAGCCTCCGCAGTATAATGCTCAGCAATATAGTATGTGGCAAAACCAATCTCCACCCCCATTTCCAAACTGGTCATCACAGCCGTTTCCTTCTCCAAATCCGTGGATGAATCAAACAAGTCAATTCGGCTAGCCAAATTTTCCTTACGCCCCACCATATTGGCAGAATAACTCATATCCTCCACAATGGATCCCCCCTACTTCACAAGGTTCACCCTCGTAGACAAACTGGCCAAAATCGACATATCAGCCAACAGGAACTATTCCACTCCCTCAACCGACTCCGCCAACTTTACAACAAAACCCTCAGTCTAATATGAGACTGCAACTCCCTGCCCAGCCCAATCCCAATCCAAATAATAGATCGGTCCAATCCCTCCAAATCATGGAAACATCAGAAATCGGACCTGACCTAAGGGAGTGCAATGATCTTAAGTTAAGATCTGGACGTATAATAGAAATTGAGGGAGACAAAATAGTTCATACTGAAGATCAGTTACCAATAGAACAACTGTTACAACAAGATGGTGTAAATAAGGAACAAACCCATCATCAAGCAAGTACGTCCTCTCCTCCCTTCCCAGAATGATTAGTCATACCACGACCAGTGCAATATCCAGACTTTGACATTCTGGGAGATTTACAAAATATGTACATAAGAATTCCATTCCTCCAAGCCATTCAAGACATCCCTATATACACAAAAACTATAAACGAATTGTGCATAAAAAAATCAAGGAGGAATACAAGCACTAACCCAAGAGTCCAAGTAGTCGGTACTTTATCTGACCTATTATCAGGAGAAGAGACACCCATTAAATATGAAGATCCAGGAAATCCAATTGTAACTATTCAAATCTATGGTCAGACCCTGACTAATGCTTTAGTTGATCTAGGCGCTGCAATCAATATTTTGACAACCTCTACCTGCCAAAAGCTTGGCATTACATCAGTAGAACCTACTTCTACTTTGTTAGAATTGGCAGACCGATCTGTAGTTCGACCGGAAGGATTTCCTGATAATTAATCCAAAAACCCGACTAGATGGACATCCGCTAATTTTAGGAAGACCTTGGCTTGCTACTGTCGATGCTTACATTGGTTTTCGGCAGGGAAACATGACCATAACTAGAGGACCAGATATTAAAAATCTAGTTCTATACCCTCCAGTACAGCCAAGTCTTACAATGATCAAAACTAACCAGCACCCTGTGTCATACCTTACTAACAATATCAGATCCCCATTGACTGTACAGAAGGCTCTAGACTTTAAAGACCAAACAGAAGATGATGTCATCAATAATTTCATTAGTCAAACTGAATCTAGATCTCACACACAGTGTTTCATGATAGAAGCAGCATTTGATAGTGAACTAGAAGAAGATCCTTTGAAAGATGCGCATGACCAAATAATACTTGTGAATGTTGTTGTCAATAGTAAAGTAGCGGAAATTGAACTGGGTAAAACTCTAAATATCAATGCCAACCTCACACCGGACCAAGAAACAAAGCTCATCCATCTGTTACGAAAGTATCAAGAAGCATTTGCATGGGATTACCCTGATATGAAAGGGATTGATCCTCAATTATGCACCCACCACATCTATATAGAAAAAGATGCAAGACCTGTTCGTCAACCGCAAAGAAGATTCAACCCCCATCTAAAAGAGGTTGTAAAAGCCAAACTTCAGAAACTTTTAGATGTTAATTTTATCTATCCTATTTCTGATAGTAAATGGGTCTCTCCCCTGGTGGTGGTACCCAAGAAAAATGGAAAATGGAGGATTTTTGTGGATTACAGGGAGTTAAATAAAGCCACACAGAAAGATCACTTCCCTCTCCCATTCATAGATCAAGTATTAGACACTTTAACAGGAAATAAATTCTTTTCTTTCCTGGATGGCTTCAGTGGATACAACCAGATTCAGATTGCCCCTGAAGACCAAGATAAAACTACCTTTACTTGTCCTTGGGGAACGTTTGCCTATCGAGTTCTACCCTTCAGCCTATGTAATGCTCCTGCTACATTCCAAAGGGTTGTCCTTAGCATATTTGCAGATTTAATAAATGATGGACTCGAGGTGTACATGGATGACTTTACACCATATGGAGATGATTTTGATCCAGCTTTAGATACTCTAGAAAAAGTCCTACAACGTTGCATCGCTACCAGACTTTGCCTAAGCCATGAAAAATGTTATATGATGATGACAGAAGGGCTCATTCTAGGACACTATGTTTCAGTAGCTGGCATCCAGGTAGACCCAGCCAAAATTCAAATACTTTTGCTTATCCCCACCCCCACTACTCAAACAGAGGTATGCAGTTTCCTTGGATTTTCTGGGTATTATAGACGATTTATAGAACATTACTCACATATTGCTGCACCTCTATATGCTCTAACTGGTAATGTTGATTTCTTGTGGACAGAAAAATGCAACCAGGATTTTAAGGAATTAAAGAAGCTTGTATCAACATCCCCAGTCCTTCGAGGACCAAACTAGAATTTACCATTCCAAATCTCATATGATGCCTCGGATACAGCAATCGGTGCAATCCTGGGGCAGGAAGAGGATAAAAAACCATATGCTATCTACTATATCAGCAAAAGTTTATCCTCTGCCGAATTGAATTATATTGTCACTGAAAAAGAATTCCTGGCTGTAATACATGTTGTTAATAAGTTTAGACATTATATCACAGGCTATCCCATTATGTTATATACAGATCATTCTGCTATCAAATATTTGGCAAATAAGCCTGTTACAAATGCTAGAATAACCAGATGGTTGATCTTATTGTAGGATTTCGATATCACAATCAAGGATCGACCTGGCAAGGAGAACCCTGTAGCCGATTTTCTCTCACGAATACCAAAATCAATTGAAACAACAGCAGTGGAAGATCAATTTCCTGATGAGCACCTATTTGTTGTTGCTGTTCGAACACCCTGGTATGCTGATGTTTCCAATTACCTTGCAGTAGGTAAGCTACCAAAACACTTAACCCCTCATGAACGTAAGAAGATTGTTCAAAAGAGTACTCGATTTTTGTGGATTGGGGGCTATTTGTTCCACACAGGGGCAGACATACAAATTAGCAGATGTATTCGAGAAGATGAAATTTTCAACATTTTAAAAGCCTGTCATGACGGACCATGCAGGGGACACTTTGCTGAAAGGAGAATAGCACATAAAGTATTGCAGACAGGATACTATTGGCCTATAATTTTCAAAGATGTGAAAAAATCTTCCCAAGCCTGTGACAGCTGCCAGCGAGCAGGACGACCTGGTCAAGCCGACAAAATGCCTCTGAGGCCACAATTAGTCATTGAGCCATTTGAACGATGGGCTCTTGATTTTGTTGGACCCATCAATCCATCATCAAATCAGAGAACATACATCTTGGTGGCGACAGACTATGTTACCAAATGGGTCGAGGCCAAATCATTGCCTAGAGTTACAGAAGATTCTCTAATACAATTCTTGTTCCATTTTTTTGTACGTTATGGACTTCCGAGAGAACTAATTATAGATGGAAGACCACAATTTGTTGGAAATAAATTAGCTGCAACACTTAACAACTATCATGTCCAGCATAAAATTACTACTCCATATCACCCGCAGGCGAATGGGCAAGTAGAAAGTAGCAACAAGGTAATAGAATCAATTTTAACAAAAACCATTGCATCGCATAGGCGTGATTGGGCCGCCCGATTACCTGAAGCACTATGGGCTTATAGAACCACATGGAGGAGTACCATAGGCTATTCACCCTATCAATTAATGTTTGGAAAACAACCTATCTTCCCCATAGAATTCAAAATCCAAACGCTACGAACTGCACAGGAAGTTGGCCTAGATCTAAGTGAGGCACAAATCAATCGATTACAGCAGATTAATGAATTGGACGAAATCAAGCTCTCTGCATTACAAAATACAGCACTTATCCAACAACAACGAGCTAAATGGCATGATGCGCTTATCAAGAACAAAGTCTTTCACGAAGGAGATTGGGCTCTGTTATATGACTCTCGGTTTTAGGACTTCCCGGGGAAACTTCAGACTCGATGGTTAGGACCATACGAAATCCAGAAAGTACATGATAATGGGACCCTCACTTTGATCACAATTGACGGTTCTGGATATTCATTCAAGGTAAATGGCCACCATGTTTGTCTCTATTGAAAACCACTCACTTGGGAATCCTTCTGTCAGCAGCTACGTCAAGACACTGATATGGAAATTTTAGCAGAGGAAGCAAAATCTTCCTCACCTATAATTTAGTAAGGAATTAATTTTTCTATAACTTGTACATAAGTTCTTGTATATATGTTTTCTTGATATTTCTTTTAATTTTTGCATTCTGCATTTTTTTGCTGTTCATTTTCCAAAAGGAACAACACTTGTGTGTTTCTGCTGTTCCTTTTCAAAAGGAACAACATTCGAGTGTTTCTGCTGTTCCTTTTCAAAAGGAACAACACTTGCGTGTTTTTGCGATTCCTTCTCAAAAGGAACAACACTTATGTGTCTTTGTTGTTCCTTTTCAAAAGGAACAACATTTGTGTATTTCTGTTGTTCCTTTTCAAAAGGAACAACATTTGAGTGTTTCTGCTGTTCCTTTTCAAAAGGAGTAGCATTTGAGTGTTTCTGTTGTTCCTTTTCAAAAGGAACAACATTTGAGTGTTTCTGTTGTTCCTTTTCAAAAGGAACAACATTTGAGTGTTTTTGTTGTTCCTCTTCAAAAGGAACAACATTCGAGTGTTTCTGTTGTTCCTTTTCAAAAGAAACAACGCTTGTGTGTTTCTGTTGTTCCTTTTCAAAAGGAACAGTGCTTGTGTGTTTCTGCTATTCCTTTTCAAAAGGAACAACACTTGTGTGTTTTTGTTGTTCCTTTTCAAAAGGAACATCACTTGTGTGTTTCTGCTGTTCCTTTTCAAAAGGAACAACGCTTGTGTGTTTTTGTTGTTCCTTTTCAAAAGGAACAACATTCGTGATTTTTGTTGATCCTTTCAAAGAAACGGCATCCCACGTATTTGCTTGCATGGGTTCTTCTCTGAGGAACACCATCGGCATGTTTTTTCTCTTATTGAGGATGCTTTGCGCCTATGTTCTCCTCAGTCTTTAAGATACAGCTATGGACTTATGCAATGAACATAAATCATGATACACCGAAGTCAGAAGATCATAAATCTCTATCTTTATAAGGCCTAGTATTGATAAGAGGACAAGAGGAGGGACACACTTACTTTTCATCTTCGTTGTCATTGTCTTATTACCGTCACTCGGGTTGGTGATCTTTATCATGACGATTTCCCTAAAATTCTTTTTTGATTATTACCTAGGGGTAAGAGCATAGGATTTATATCTTCCTGTTGGGATGATAAGACTTCTTCCACCATTCCCCACTCTTAAGGAGTGACTGAACCACCCTTATGTGTAAATAAAAAAAAAAAGTTCTCTGCAAAAAGAAAAAGTAAATATGAATTATCAATTGTCAAATGCAGGATAGGGGGTCTCATCAAGAGCCAGCCTACCATGATCATAAGGATGGAAGTGAAGTGGCATTCCCATTACGGCCACCACACCAGAGATATGGTTGAAAGGTATACTAAATAAACAAACCTTGGAACAGGGGGTCTCATCACGAACCGGCCTACCCACGTTTCACACCTACCTTGTGAATGGCATTATGGCTATCTGGTTATCAAGCCAGCATAATGGCCTACATTTTGACAAAGCACTCTTCAAAATACACACAAAGGATCATGGTTCAAGGGGGTGAAATAAACAACTCTGCCAAGGTTATGAACACCTGTTGGCAGCAGACCTCTGTTAATGGCATTGAAGTCGTAATGGTTACACCAACAGGTATGATATCAATACTTCTTCGTCTCTTATATCCTATGAATAGATCATATTTTATGTCCCGATGTATACATCGCATGAATACTCATTACCACTAATCATGGCAACAGAACTGACAATGGCCGTTGGAGATTTCATACGCTTGACAAACGTCCCATCCCTCGGCCTCTCATGATATCACGCAGGCTCTTATGTAAAACGTGATCTACCTTTTTGCCTCGATTTCGGTACTTCGTTGTCTTTCTAAAACATGGCATAATTTCATATGTTGTTTCTTTATGACTTGATTTCCGAATGGCTGCTGCTCCTCTATTTGACGACTGGGGACAACCTATCAGATTGCGGGGGGGGAGGTAACCTCATTACTCCATGGATTACGTGTCAGCACACCATTCGGGAAAGATAATGTACGAAGGTATGGCATGGTTTAACGGTATGATAATTCTATTTTACGGAAATTTCCGTCCACGATCCTTTTTTTGTTGCATGCTCTGTGTTCTTTTCCAAAACTTTGCGACGATCACCCTCTCTGCGTCTCAAACAACACAGGCAGTTGTTGTTCCATTAATAATTCTAAGTGGAATCATGGGGGGAAAGATAGTTCGAAGCGAACCTCAAGAGTCGACAATCTCCGCTGCTGCCCGCGAGATCCTGGAAAAGGCAGGGTGGCTGAATTATTTCAGTCGCCTACAAGAATCGAATGAAGCAGTAGCGTTGGAATTCCTGCAGAATTTTCAGGAGAACTACTCCATAGTAAGAGAAAAACAGATAGCGGTCACTTATGATATCATTGCAGAAGTCTCGGGACTACTAGTTGCCAGACCTGTATGGACACTGAAGAAAGAAAGACTACAAAAGGTTATGGAGATTTTCCAGGATGAAGGACAAAGCTTGACAATCAAAGGGAAGGGAGTTTTGCTGGCAACGTTAGGGGAACCCTGGACCGAGTTAGCAAATATAGTACAGAGCTACATCACTTGCGAAGGGAGGAAAGACATGGTAAGACCACGTCATCTGAAACTCTTAGCTGTTTTGAAAGGAAAATGTTCTGTAAATCTCCCTGCACTCTTAAATTCGTTATTACATGATGTGGCCCGAAGCTTGAAAAAGGCACAGCACATAGAAGCAATCGTTAGCCACCATCGACTGATTCGATTGATAGTGAGCCATAGTCTCACTCAACACCAGAGCAGCTGGGAGGAGCTCATCGCAATGGTTGAGGGGGGATTGGCTGCACCACCCTCAAAACCTAAACATTCCTCTAGCATGCTGGAACGATCAGAGAAACGCAGAGAATTGGCAGTAGAAAAACATGTTGCTCCAAAACGAAAACAATCCTCTAATACACCAGAACGACCAGAGAAACCCAGAGAACTGGTAGCAGAGAAACACATTGCTGGTACACCCGAACAACCTGAGAGACCAAGGAAATCAGCCCGGTTGGCCCGGATACGAGGAAGGCTGGAAAAGATCCAGGGGACCACTACCCAGTCAATGAAGATTACGGACGAACCTCCAAAACTAGAAGGATGACCTTCCGAAGAAAATGCTGAGCAATCTGGGGCCGAGGCTGAGCAGCATGGAGAAGGAGTTGAGGAAGGGGACGAGCACTCTGGAACAGAAACAGAAGCTGAACACTCCAAGGCAGCCACTGAGCAGGTCAATCAAGAAGAGGAAGTAGTACAGCCAGGGGGCAGCCTGCTGCAGGACCCTGTGGGTGAAGAGAAATTGGCAGTAGTCCTGGTCAATATGGGGGAGTATGGCCAACCCTCCAGCACAGCAGGCATCCCTGACGGACCCTCGGAGGAAGACATACCTGAGAAAGCACATGCAGAAAAGGTAGGAGAAGAAAACTTGCCCATTTATGATGATGAAATAAGAGACACCAATCAGGAACAATCTGTTCCCAAGACACCAGAAGAAATTCTAGATGGAGGCGGAGCAGATTTAAGGGCCAATCATAAATCCTCTGCCGAGGAAATATATATTAAGAAATTAAGGAGGAAATAGTAGAGGTTGTTGGGCACTATAGCCAAGCTCCGATAGCAAATTCGAATTCTAAAAGCCAACCTGAGGATACAAAGGACCGCAAGGAAAAGAAAGAGGGCCATTGCAGCAAAATCCCATAGGACAAGAAGACGACAAACCTATAGCCGCTCTGTTGGTCGAAACCCCATTAGAAAACGTACTGCCGAAGAACAGACTGCTGTTCCAAATGACATTGAAGAACAGACTGCTGTTCCAAATGACATTGAAGAACATACTACTGTTCCGAATGACGTTGAGGGACAGACTGTTGTTCCAATTGAACCTGAAGAACCGATGGACATTCCAATTGAGGTAGAGGAACAAAAAGATGCTCCAATGACAGGGGGACCACAACAACCTTTCATTCGTGTTAAGAAAGAAAAAGGGAGCAAGAAGACCCAAACAAAAGCACCACCCTCAGGGGTAATTCAGGTTCTAAACTCCAAATAGCATAACAAAAAGGTTCAGGTAAAATTCCCAGCCTCTACGGCTCTATGGAAAAAGGATCCAAAAACAAGAACCTTGCACAAAATGATGAAGCAAGCTCAGCAAGAAGCTGAACAGCTGAGAGAACAAACAGTTCCTCGGGAGAAATACGAAGAATTACAATAGCAACTTTGGGATATTAGTCAATCTGAGAGCCAGGCCTTTGAAGGATGGAAAAAGGAGCAAGAAAAGGTTGCCAAGATAACTCGTCAATTAGATATTGTTATTAAGCAGATGGACACTATGTGTTCCTTGTATAATGACGTTTTGACCCGTAGGGCCCCTACTAAAAATTATGCTTTATTTTTGCTTGAACGATATTTGCGATTAAAAATAAAAGCCGTTAGGGCAGGTGCCCCTATCCACATCAATATTGTTAATGATTTTATAGATTGTTGCAAGCATTATGGAATTAAGGTTCAAAGATTATTGTGCGAATTTTACTTGCACAACCTCATGCTAGACCAGGAAACTGATTTAAATCCTGGCCCTTTTGTTGGCGACATACAATTGCAAGCCTTCATTTCATCTGGGGTTAATCAGCTGAAATGGCTCACAGCTTATAACACCTTTCAGAGACAGGAGAATAGCCTAGACTTATGGGTGCGAGCCGAGCCTAGAGACCCAGTGATGTTATGGAGAGGGCATAGGAGCCTTATGAGGACCCCGGGTGTCATCGAGATATTAGGACCCATGCACAAAGACCTGATCCGACATAGTCTAGAATATTTTCTGACTATTAAAGACCTTGCCATCGATGCTGCAAAATTCTGATACCAGACCTCTAGCCCAAACATCCAGCTCAGGGAACCATTCAAATACAAGAATTTTGAGCTGGCTGCCAGCTGATTTAACCTTTATGGGGAACGTATTCTACAAGCAGGGCCATCCTGGTTAGGGTAGCGATTTCGTAGTCCAATTATTTGGCACCCTGCACCCGGATATCAGGCCTTGTATGAAATGCCTGCAGATCAAATAAATCAGTTCTTTGATAATCTAATTGCTCATCACGGTTGTCGGCCTCCTCACGAGGTTCCCTCTCTGGCCTATTCTCTTACTGCCTTACATGTCAACTATAATGTTTTCATGAGGGCATGAAACAGGGTAAGCACGGGGGTGTGTGGAGCACTTGAAAGGTATGCTTTTGACAAATAATTTAGTGGCTTTTCAGTAATATTTGTAACCTTTTCTGCATTATGAATTCAAGGAGATAATGAATTTTAATAAAATGTGTAAGAATTAACATGGGAAGCTCAATCATTGATAATTGTTGTTTTTTTTATACTGGGAAAGGTGGAAGTGAGGAGTTTCCGTACAAAAGCAAAAAACAAAGGAGGAATAATTGTTGTCCCTCTAGAAGGGAACCGAATGCAAACGAGATCGAGCAAATCAAAGTTGAATAACCCAGGAAAGCAAGGAGGGATACCAATTCAGCGAAAGAGAGAAAGAAAAGTAAAGGATTAACAGATTGGCGAATCCCTCAGGATCTTTGATCCTGAGGGATCGCTGTTTTACTTATCTTTGTTACCTAGATATCCCCGCCATTACTTTTATATAAAGGAACAACATCGTTGAGCAAAGGGACTCTTGTTTTTTGTAATTTTCAGTTTCAGACAAAACTTTGATCATCGAGTCTCACTGAGACTTGGTTTACTGTACATTTGTTGATGTGTTAATATAAAAGACTTGGTGTTTATTTTGTCTTTGCATCTGGAGTAACCTAAGGCGGTGTACCATTGGTAGCTAAGGGCCCGGCTCCGAAGGACACTTGCTTTTGTATCATTATACTGTGATTTATGCGTGGTTTGCTTATCTTTATTACTCGGTAATCTGATATATCTTTCATATGCTATGTTATGCTCTGTTACGATCAATGCATTAATGGTTTTTCTCAGAAAATCCGTGTAATGACTCTGCACTGTATAGGATCTCTTCAGAGTTGAATCGCATGGTTTTAGTCTCAAACCAACTATTTCTGTTACAGAGCATTTGTGTGAATATTACTGTCATTTGATTCATTTGAAATCCCGATTATTGGAATTTGAAAGTAATGTTATTCTATTTAGAAACATAGTTATATTACCCTCAATTTTCAGGTTACTATATTAATGCGAGGCATGCATATATGGTTGATTATTGTCGTTCCATAATTCATCAATGAGTGTTGTTCCATAAAGTATATTCCATCCAGTTTGCTTGAGGAGAGAAGAATGTTATAGCAGAGTGTGAGTAAGTTGGTTTTGACTCGCGAGATTCAGTTCTTTTGATTGTTGTTCCATTTACTGTTGTTCCATTTACTGCTGTTCTATTTACTATTTACTGTTGTTCCATTTCCTTTTTGTTGTTCCATTTTACTTGTTGTCGTTCCATTTACTTGCATTTGTTGTTTTGGTGTGAGAGAAGGTCTAAGGCTGTAGTGAGCCTTAGCAGACGCTGCCTAGCTCCCAAACCTATGGTCCATGCTCTAATTTCCTTTCCATCAATTTCTAGAGGGATGGGTTATTGCTTCTGTACCCTTGACTGATAAACTATCTTGTGTGATTCTATCTTGTTGGAGTAATTTAGTTATAGTTTAGCATCTATTTACTTTTGTATTCTCTGAACGCTATATAACTAAGCATTACTCGGACGAATAGCCTCGAATTGAGTTACTCTTTGCAATAACAAAACGTTCCCGGATTGATTTATTAATGTAGGATAATTAGAGGTTTGGAAGACCCTAGTTATAGCTCTACACATGGAAGGTTTACATATGTTCTCTTCCTTCCTCATGGTGGTTTTCATGTCCATGTGTCATAGTGTGAATAAACTATCTATATATCAAGGTATTCAATGATTAATGTATGGAGGACTAAAAATGAGTTCTTACTGATTTGTTGTTGTTGACTCAATGCATTCATGGTCATGGTATCACTTGGGGAGTCATATATTATTCATTACAACCATTTTGGCCACCTAAGAAGGGTGAGACGAATGAACATAGAGTGAAGTGGTGAAGATTAACTAGAAAGGATTTTCCTAAGTGAGACACAAACGCACATAAAGGATCAAGTATTGAAGGTGTCACACCATCATGTTAAGGAATAACTCAAAAGAATAATATATGAACTAACTAACAAAGGAGAAACCTAGGTAACACATACTTAGAAAATTTGTAAAGTTTCTTTTCGAGCCTATCATGTGTGTGCTAATGAATATCATATACAAGTAAACGAGTTACATAGGTAAATTTAGACAACATCAAAGATAGCGTACATGTAACCAAATAGAAGGACACCATTAAAGCTAGAACTCATAATCTTAAGGTTGTTTAAAAGGAGTGTCTTCACAAACAAGGAAATTATTACATGAGCTAAATATCATGCTTCAATTTGATGAGGTTATCTAGATAGCATAAATAAATCAGATTCATTCAATGTGAACCTATAAGGTTTTATATTAATTTGTATCCATCTAAGCTATGACTTTAAAATAGATTATCATTTTTCTAGTTAAAAATCTCAGGTTTTAGACTCTTTTTTATCAAATTTGTAATCTTTCCACCTAAAAACTACAATCTAAATATTTTTAAATTTTTCAAATCCACTTAAAATGTAAATTAAAATTCAATCCCTACAACACTCCATTCAAATACAAAGATTTCTTACTCTAAACATTCTAAATAAAGTGCCTTGTATTCATGTCTTTTAGTTGATGCTCTACAATGCATTAGTTATTGAAAAATATGGGGAACAAAAACCAAAGAGGAGTAAGAAAATATAAGGAACAAAAACAAAAAGGAATGGGAGGTTTCACTAATTGTACAATTATGGAAGTGGAATACAACACAAAAGGGATTGGCTCATCTTTTTTCTTTTCCCTCTTTTAAGTATTTAGATATCAATTCAAAATTTTCAAAAATATTTTAAAATTTAAAATAATAAAAATAATGTGAGTGTACTAGGAAACATTTACCTATAATGGAGACATATCATATACCAATAACACTTAATATTAAAAAATTTACAATACTTACAAAATAAAATATTATAATAATATTATATATATAGAATATAAATTATAATTATTTATATTTTTAATGAAAAATAACAATACTTACAAATAAATAATATTATTAATATTATATATAATCAAATATAGATATAAATATTTGTATCTTTATGAAAAAGAAAGATTTGTTGTATATCTTTAATATAACGTAAGGTTCTATATATCATATTCGTTAGATTGTAATTTTAAACGATTTAAACTTTTTTGTAGAAAACGAATTTATAGTAATTTATTGCAACTAAATCATTGCTTTGAGCCGTTCCTAGGACAATTTCATAGATCCAAAAGTAAACGTTAAATATAGCAGCCCTTCAACTTAAAAAAATTAGTGGAGTAAGACGTAGTTTTGATTTTTGTAAAGTCAACCACATTTATTTATCATTTAAAATGTCGTGTTGCAATGAGAATCGTGAATATGCGTTAGGGTGACGAGATTATGCACTGGCAAGCGTGTGGCCCCTGAATGTGACGTTACATCAGGAAAAGAAACTTGATTTTAAAGTATACACTAAGAGATGTGTAAATGTTCATTGAATTCACAAAAGTGAAATATATATAAACTTCATTCACATTCACAAAAGTAGTAATCAGAAATGTCATTTATATTTATAAAAGTGGTAATCAAAATGGAGTAGAATTAATAGTTGAGAGTACGTGATTTTTGTAGAATTGAGGTTTCTGTGATTGATCAATGTTATAAGAAGAGCTTTGGCATAAATCACATGAAAAAGACCTTTGTCCACGTGTTTCGAACCAACTAGTGTGGTTCATCGTCAGGACAATGAACCACGCTAGTTGGTTCGAAATGCGTCGACAAAGGTCTTTTTCATGTGATTTACCCCAAAACTCTTCTTATAACTGTGTGATTTTTCTTATAATTTTGATAGAATATAGGTTCAAAACTAAAAAAGATATAGTAGGTATGTTTTAGTAAATTTGATATTCTTGCTTATAAGCTTAATTTAATTAAAATTATATAAAAATAATATATAATCTGAATTAAAATGTTTGGAGAATGAGTAAGTTAGATCACTGTTTACTATTAAATGGTCCAGTTACATCATGTCCTAAATAGTTGGAAAAACAAATTGTTCATCAAACAACTAGATTTAAGATCTTTTAGCTTTTTAAGAAAAGACATGAGGTGGGTTTTGATCCCCTTATTTGTGCACTGGTCATAAAACGATTTAATATGGTCTCTCTAGGTGCAACCACAAGTTTGACCACTAGGTAAAAATGCCCCATAACTTTAAAAAAAACTTTATAAGAAAAAGAAAAACTCTTCACTTTCCACCACTAAATCCAATCCTTATTTTAAATTAAAAAAGAAAAAACCAACAATCCTACTTTCAAATACAACGTATTCGAAGAGGTGAAACAAACTATCCTAAGGAGGTGAAACTCTTGAAGTAACCTTACGGGATTCCCATGATGTGATGGGATTGGAAGTTTCCGGGAAAGAAGCCTTGCCGTTGCACAGGACCACTAGAATCACAAGGCAAAGAATAATGGGTCTGATAATCTATAAATAACTTGCCAATGAAGGCACAAGGCCAACGTTCTGGTCTAGGGATTCCATTGATTAGGCTGTGTGATAGTTTCTGAGTATATGGGAGTTTACCACAACGGGGCTAAGTTCCATTCTCAGTGCTTGGGAGTTTCGCCGACTTTTGTACCCCTCCCTCCACTTCTGTGCCTGCAAAATTTGGAGTCCTGGCTTCTGCTTTATCTTTGATCCCACACAGCTGATCGATATCCTCCAAACTTCATGATGTGCACATTCCCCCCAAAATTTTCCAGTGCTGAATTGGCCATTCATGCTCATCCTGAGGCCTATGATTTGGTTCGCAGCTGCTTGAGTAAGGCAAAGGGAGAGATTCAGACTAATCAGTCCGCCATGAATACAAATCCGAGTTCATATTGGCAGTTTGATCCGACACCTTATGATGATGCAATCCTGGATTTTGGACAGCCCCACCAGATTCTTCTGGCGAATTCGGAGCAGCCCAATGGCGAGGACTCAGCGCCGAAGCCCTTCGCGAGAAAGGCTTTTCATAACGCCAGGGAACGGCACAGGCGAAAAAGATTGAATGTTCTCTACTCCGATCTACGATCGCTGCTGCCCAAGACAAATTCGAAGGTAAATATACCAGATCCATTTTAACCCACAGAGAGAAACTCTGAATATACATGGATTGATATTATAGTTTTATTAGGTGTCGTTCATCAGTGGGACTGCGTGCAACCTATCCGGTTTACATTACCATAGTCATTCGTGTTCAATAATATAATTGGGTAGGCAGAGGTTAATGTTGGAAGTGTTTTTTTTTTTAATAATTTTTTTCAGTTCAATAAACTGACTATATCACTTAAAATATTCTTGAAATCTGCAATCCAGAAAATGAAGCATCCAATTGTTTTTAATGATTTTATCCATCTTGCTTACTCGAATTGAAATGGGTATTTGCAGAGGAAACTGAGCATTCCAAAAACCGTTTCTCGAGTTCTGAGATACATTCCTGAACTGCGCAACGAAATCCAACAACTGGCCAAACAGCGTGACCAGTTGGTGTCGTCCATCAAAGCATCTTCCGAGGTCTCGAAATCTGCAAGTGTTGAGCAAGCTGATCTTATGGAACCTCATCCAGCGCCGGGCTCTTGTGATCCTCCGGTTGTTAAAGTATATGCACCGTCGGGACATTCAGAACTTGTAATTACAGTTTTCACAAGTAAAGATGGGATCCAGCTTTCCGCGATTTTGCTCGCGCTAGAAGGGGAGGGGCTCGAGCTGCTTAATTCCTCTACTTTCATATCCGAGAACAAAGTCCATCATCATCTTCACCTTCAGGTGGGCTGGATTAAATAATAAGAATAATAATCTAATTACATATTAGGTTAGGTTGAAGCAGTAGATATTAAACAACGGTTTCACTCCTAAAACTTCTACTTATGAAAACATATCTATCTCTCTGAATTTGAACCTATAATCTGCTTAACTCACTTTAACTGTATTGACAGAGGAAAATAAATGGATATAGAAGTCATTTGAATTGGAGGAGAATTTAAAATAATCTGTGATAGATCATTAATGGTATTGCACCTTTGTATGTATGTTTCAGATTACTTCACAGAAGACTGAATTCGATACAAATCTTCTGCAGAACAAGCTTTTCATGTTATGTGAGAAGAGCTTGCCAGCCTCGCGAGTTCATCAATTTTGTAATCGAGCTAACTAACTTGCATGCTAGAATGTATGGATCCATGCATCCCCAAGGTAGGGTTCATTATCGTTTACCACACAAAAATACAGTTGAGACAACATCTGCACCAACTGTTTATATTCATTATATTGTCAAAATGGTCACACGAGTTGTATACATGATCCAAAGAGTAAAGGTTTTTTCTTCCTCCTATAAATGTTGATTAAATCAATATGACCTGAAAGTTGCCTCCCTTTGTGGCATTGTTGGTTTTCAATAAGGACATATTTTGGGCATTATATTAATTTAACTAAAAGTGCAGAATCTTTATAGTAACTTATATATGATATGAATAAATTAAATTCAGGTTAGGTGGTTGAAAAAGTAGTGGTTATTTTAATATAATGATTAAAATGTATATTTATTAAAAAAAAAATAATAACTATTTTATATTATTTTTAAATTTTTCCACGCACTTTTAATGAGTGTAAGTTAGAAGAGTCATTTTGTTGCACTCTTTCCTTGAAAGGAAGGCTAACATTCTTCTTCTTTTATTAGTATCCAATGGATTAATAGATGTAACTTAAGTATGTAAAAAAAAATACATGTTTACTTAATATATTGAATTTATATTAATATGTTCAATTTATAAGAATTAAAGAATTTTGAGTGCACAATTAAATAATAATAAAAAGTTAAAAATAATATACAGCGGTGGAGATATTGTAATGCCCATAAAAATTTAAAAGTAATAAAATAATAAAATTTAATTTTTATATTGTAATTTTGTTTTATTAATAAAATTCTCAATAACTTTTTAGATAAAACCAAAACCAAAATCATAATATAAATATCACATTAAAATATATAGCATATAAGTAGCACTTATAAGTTAAGATCCATTGACCGTTTTTACTCGAGCCCTCATTAGAGGCATAGAAACTAGTTTGTTTGATGGCCCTGTACAATATGATGTTTATCCTAATTTCTCTATTTCTCTTGATGATCCTCATATTCTGAAATGTTTAACCTTAGGTGTACAAATGAAGGGATATGAAAATTTCAAAGCCAAATCCAAAAATTTGACTATTTTTTATATTACGTGTGTCCGGTTTTATAATACAACAATTCCAATGGTATTGCACTCTCGTGTATCAGGATTAGTGACATTAATCCAATATGACTCATCTTGTAAACTTGTTACACCTATCTCAGTATCTCGAAGAGAATTATGCCCTCTTGATGATTGGGTCACTAATTGGTCTAAACGAGCCCGAAGACCAATCTCTCCTGCTCAATCTATAATTACTGAAGTTGATGGCCAGGTTATTACAAGGTTTCCTCGAGACCAGATAGAAGAAAATAATAAACCCACTATCACAACAATTCCTACTTCTGTCATCAGTCAATTACATCCAGTATAGTCACAAAATCAGCCACAGATTGTAATTGACCCTGTGGTCATTGAGTCCTTAAGAAAATTGTTTACACAACCATCACCCCCTGTAAATCCAGTTTTCAGTTCGGTTTGTGATCACCCACATCATACAAAAACTTTTTGTCAGTTTTCATCAGATCCTCTGACTCCTCATGGTGAATCTTCCAGTTCTTAGAGAATCAACATGATAAAGTTCACTCCGCCTTCTGAGTCTGAGTCATCTGTTGAAAGATATAAACATGTTTCCTTTTTCAATCCTCAAGAAGAACTACTTGTACATACAGTTTCTGGTTCTTCACATTTTGGTCTAGGATATGTTGATGCTTCACCTATTCCTTCATATAGGAGAAATCCTATTGATAAAATCCCAAAATCCATAGAAATCCCTTCTGATTCTAAGATAATTGCCTTTCTAAAAATCTTCAAAGGCATTGGCCCGTATAATCCAGAAGATATTTGGAAGAAGAAAATGTTCGCTTGGATATTTATACTCATCAGAAAGAATACTTATATATGTAAGAAGTTCGCCTTTTGAGTAAAGAAGACAGAACAAAGTTCAGCCAACAGAATAGTGAGAAATGGAAGGAATGGATGAAAGCAAAAAATCAATCGATTTCATTTTATGAATGGTACTATCCTTCTACAAATCAAATAGAACAATCCTTGATGAAGCAATTTAGAAATCAAGCAAAACAGAAAAGAATCAAGGATAGTGAAAAGTTTGTAGAAAATATGATGAAAGAAAATCCTATGATAATTCCTCCTCCCTTGAAAGCACCTATGTTTCACTCCAAAATTCAGAGTATGTTAGGCAAGCCAAACATTCCGAGAACTATGATATCTATAAGAACAAAAGGAGAGGAATTAATCAGAAATGTGTGTTCTCAGCTGCATGTAAATATGATGAGAGTTGGGACTCCAAATAAACACAAGTGGGAACTCCTTGATGGTTCTGCTTTTGAAACAGACACTGAATTCCCACCGTGGAAAAATTTTGTAATTAGAAGTCAAGATGGGAAATTGTACAAATTGCTTCCATCCCACCCTAATGATCCTGCTTTAGCAGCTAAAGACTCAATTGCTGCTACAAATTGGACTAATCTAGCTTTATCTAGTCTAGAAAAATTTATAAAGAATAGGTTTGTCTGTGTAGACACTGCATGTTCTGAGATGAAAATAATGCTTGGTAGAGTGCTACAAAAATAAAACTATAATACTGTTTGTCTGAATGACAGTATTAAGACTCTATCAGAAAATGATCACACTATTGCACAGAGTCTGGACAAGCTTTCCTTCCGGACAGAGAAAAAGATCCATGAGGCAACAGTCGCCCATGGACAAGAGATTGTTAAAGTCAAGAAAAGTCTTGACATTGTAAAGAAACAAGTTTGGGAAGCTTCAAAAGGAGTAGAATGTTTGAAGAAAACGCCTAGTGCAGAAGCTTATAAGTCCACTACCTTATTCTCAGATCCCAAAACCTCTGTTCCGTATTCTATTACTCTTTCAGTGGAAAGTCTTACTAAAGCCCCCAGCTCCATAAACTTTCCACCTCCTACCTCTACACGTCCATACTCTCTCTTTGCAAATCCGAGTTTTTTCGGCCCTGTCCCTACAATTACAAAGTCAAAAGAATCTAAAGAAACTCACAAAGGGAGTGTCTCAAGTTTCCTGTTTGGAGATTCATCCAAACATGAAGAAGAAGAAAATATTGATACTAGTTTGCATAAAATTGACTTCCCTCCAAATCTGGAAGATCTAGAACTCTGTATCAATAAATTTTCTGCAGAAGAAAAAGAACAATTTGGTATTCTACCAACTGAAGAAAAACATGAGCATCAAATTAATGCTACTTCCTCCAGATCCTGATGGGATACCACATGGAATCCTGCTCGAGATAGCAGAGATCTCATGAAGTCAGAGTACCATAAAGATTAGTCTGCCAATTCCACTTATTCGTGGAATTTTGATAATTGCACTGAAGCTGAGATTTTATCTGTCTTACATTCTATGTTTGTATGTTATAGAACATATTTGGCAGATGACATTGGCCCCATCAATGCAACAAGAAGAATTATTGGTGGTTTTGAAGGAACCTTGGATTCCTGGTTGAAAGCAGAAACTCTCAAAGATCCAAATCTTCTTCCCTATTGGGAACAGTCTGTCATACTTAATGAGGATGGTACAACCTATATGGATCGAGTAACCCATTTGCCTGTAAATAAGATGATAGGACAACTTTTGTATGGGATTACTGTAAACTTCATTGGTTTTCCTCAAATCACAAATGACATTACCACCATAACTCTGCTGGCCATGAAGCTGCATAACATGCAACATTTTGATGAATATTTCAATGAGTTTCTCCATCGCTTACATACTTTGTCTCCTGACCTTATTCTTGAGCCAAAGTGGAAAGAAAATTTTGTAGCCTCCCTTCCCCAATGGGTTTCCTCGGCTATTGTCAATAAATTGTGAGGCAAAATTGGAGATTATAAATTTGGCATTATTCGGCAAGCCATTAAGGTTATTATTGTAGAATTATGTTCTCAAATGAAAATTGCTAGAGCTGCCACAAATCCAAAGAAGCCGCATGGCTACCAAAAGCTCTACAATCAATGGCGGGTAATTTTGAGGGGTAGAAATGGAGAAAAAAGCATAAATTCTCCAAAAAGAATTCCCAGTCTTCCCAAGTAAAAGAAAGAAAACATTACAAGAAGAAGCCATATAAACATACAAAAATGTTTTCTAAAGAAAAAGAGATTGTATGTTATAACTACATTCAGAAAGGCCATACAACCCCAAATTGTCCTGAAAAGAAAAAGGATAAATCAAAGAAGAAAATGCAATATAGAAAAAAAAAAAGGAAAGATTAATTTCTTTGATCTTCCAAGTAGTTGTGATGAGTTTTTATCATTTGACTCAGATTCCGATGATGAATTGAACTATGTATATTCTGATGACTCTTCTGATGAGGAGCCTTGCAGAGACTCACCTTGTATAGAATGCAGAGAATGTGATTGCAGTGATCTAGATGTCTGTAACTGCAACACAGTCAAAATGATGAAAACTGATGGAGATGAAAGAAGTCAAAATCTTTTTATGCAGATGTAGGCAGTCACTGATCCTCAGGTAAAAGAAATGTACAGGAATTTACTGATGGATCATTTGAATAATTTATCTTCAAATTTAAAGAAATCTCCAAATAGAGGGTATGTACCCCCTGCTAGTCATTTCTTAGTAGATGCTTTAACGAGGCAGTTCCGAAGTGAAGATTTTGGAGAAAATTTACCACAAACATTGCCTAGTATTCATCAGGCAATAAAGGAATTGAGAAAGACTGTGAAAGAGAATAAAAGGCTTTGCATAGAAAATCATAGAGACTTAAGTGTTAAATTCATGAATGCATGTGCACTTGGAGTCTCTAGTTCAGAACAACCCCCTATATCAGGAAAAGTTGAGAATTGGACTTCTCATACCAATCCAATATCCTCCCAGATCAATCAGAATGATAGTTCAGATTAGGAAAGAGAAGAAGATAGACCGAGTCTAGGGTGCAATATTCTGAATCATGATGTTATGTACTGTGTCCAAATGAAAGTAAATATTGGAGACCATTTTGAGTATTGGAAAATCCTCATGGATACTGGTTCCCGATTAAATATAGTAAGTGACATAGTAGTTAGCATGCACCTTAGAAGACCAACATCCTGTCCAAAGGTCACTACAGTCAGTGGTGATATTCATACCAAGCATGAAGCAAACGTAGATGTGTTTCTCACAGAAGATACAGGAGTTCATCTAGTTTTCCTTATTGTTCCAGGAATGGATTGTGCAATGTATCTTGGCACACCATTTTTCCAAAACTTCAGCAAACATGGAGCTAAGCTAGACAGTGCCACCAACAGGTATGGTTATTTTGTCAGCTTAAGAAATAAAGAATTTTTTTTCCCATTTATCAATTCAAATTCTCCAAATAGACTCAAGAGAATAGAAGGAATGGAGAATTTATTAGCAAAAATGGAAATGAAAAGGGAAATATTAAAGATAGAAGAACATCTGGACAATGGTAAGTATGCAAAGGAAATAACAAACCTCACTGCTAAATTCAAAGAATGTTGTTCAGATGACCCTAATGATTTTTTGCATGTGCATAAGCAGGAAGTAGAACTTCCACATAAAAAGGATTTCAGCAGGAAATTAAGAAGATCTAAAGCTATAGCAATGAATGAAGATCAGCTCAAATTGTGTAAAGAAGAAATCCGAGATTTTTTAAAGAAAGGACTCATTAGGAAAAGCAAGAGTCCTATAGCTTGCTTTGCTTTCTATGTTAATAAACAAGCAGAAATAGCCAGAGGTAAGCCAAGATTAGTTGTAAACTATAAACCTCTGAATGTTATTCTTGATTATGACGCATATCCTTTTCCAAAGCCTTCTTCCATCCTTGCTTAGATATCCAAATCAGAAATATTTTCTAAATTTGATTTCAAATCTGGATTCTGGCAAGTCGGGATCAAAGAAGAAGACAAATGGAAGACAACATTCTTTGTGCCCTAAGGACACTATGAATGGAATATCATGCCCTTTGGCTTGATCAATGCTCCTTCAGCATTTCAGAGGATAATGGATGAAACTTTTGAAGGAATGGAGGAATTCCTGAAAAAGTATATAGACGATTTATTAATCCATTCTGATAATATCCCTGACCATATAAAACACTTGAAGATATTTTTACACAGAGTCAAAGAAATGGGAATAGTATTATCAGAATAAAAAATGAAAGTATTCAGGCCAATGATTGATTTCTTAGGCTATAATATCCAGTATGGATCATATAGTGTCATCCAGAGGAGCTTGAGTTTTGTGGATCACTTTCCAGATGAGATTAAAGATAAAACTCAGTTACAGAGGTTTCTGGAAAGTTTGAATTATATTTCTAAATTTCTGAAGCATTGTGCACAAGAAAGAAAACTCTTGAATAAAAGACTTCAGAAAGTTCCAATTCCATGGGATGATGAATGCACTCAAGCAGTCAAAAGAATAAAAAAAAAAGTTAGAAATATTCAACCTCTTTCTCCTATCAGAGAAGAATGGGAGAAAATCATAATGAAGGATGCTAGCTATGAAGGTTGGGGAGCAGTTTTATGTCAAAAAAACCCCAACAGCAAAAATGAAATAGAAATTTGTCAGTAGGCTTTGGGTCTGTGGGCCAAGAACGAGCTATGTTGGTCCAGTATAAAAAAAGAACTAAGAGAAGTCTATCTAGGAATAACAAAATTCAAAGACTTTGTCATATACACAAAGTTCATAGTTAGAACAGACTATTGGGTCTTGAAGTATCCCATCCAAAAGTGTGATTTTGAAGATGCAGCGATGCTCAGATGGGTTATGAATCTAAGTCAGTACAATTTTGACATTGAATTTGTCAAAGGAGATAAGAATAGTTTTGTTGATATGTTAAGTAAAGAATTTTTGTCTGATCATTCAATCATGAGTTTAAACTATAATTTCATGAGAAGAACCGAAGATCATGTTAAGATTGAAACTCCTACGGATGGGTTAGATATGAGTTAGAGACCCCGTTGCTAGTACATGATGAATCTTGGTATCCTATCAAAGAAATCAGGCATAGAATAGGTATTCCCTATTTATGGACAGAAAGAATGCAGGATGAGATGAATAATGAAGCCATAGAGGCATTAGACTACCTGGAACACATTGATAGTTTAATGTATGTACTAAAAAAGAGGGACGATGATGAAGACTGCATTGAAAGTTTTTATATCACCTTCAGAATATTTGGCAACCACTTTAATAGAGAAAACTATGAAAACAATGAATTTACAGAATTATGCTTCTAACTTGTTTTATTGTATGCAGTTGAACTTTGATTTTGAAGGGATGGCGGTGGAAGCACTAGAACAAAGTGACCCCACTCCAGAGTGGTTCTTGGAATGGTGGAAGATCTACGGACTATCAGCACTTGTGATAAAGCCATACTCTCTTCATATGCTCAAGATTATAGGATTCAGTGAACCCAGAGCCCACATGAATGGAATTATATATAAATCTGTTGAAAATATGGCTAATATTGAAGATCTCCCTTTTCTTCAAGGCATGTGAAGATGTGGCCATGTACGATGGTTCGTAACAAATCATTATAAAGTAAGGAGCATCACCAACAGTACAAGTTATGATAGCTTCCATGAGAAAGTTTATCCAACTATGAATCCATTCCTCAATCTCAGTTTCCTGAAACCACTCGACCAACATAATCTTCAAATATGGGAAACAGAAAAAGAAGTCAGTGTTCAGTACTTCAATAATTTTCTGATTGAAAGATTCGGCTATCAGCATTATTCACATCCATAGATAGAGTACTTTGTACTCTAAAAGGTGTAGTCTTTCCAACCGACGATGGATTTGGACAAGCTTTCGTGGGTTCCCTTGCACTGGAATATCCATAATGTAATCTTTAGTGTAATAATGAGATCTGTGTATCTTTTCTTTGTGTCATTCATATGTCAATTAGTGTCCTAGATTCGATCCCCACATGCCACTGGCTATCCGTAAAAGGAGAAGGGACGAGATGACATGGGACAGTCCTCCCATGCCTGAATCTAGCTTTCAGTGATTTACCTTTCTAGTCATCAATTTGTGTAGAGCCCATTCATGGATGTTTGTTCCCTTCCAGCCTTATAAATAAACAAATGTTGCGAAGTAAGACTCATTCAGAAATTGGGAAATTGAGAGTCTTAGAGTCTGAGTTGAATTTTTTGCTCCTACTCTACATCTGCGGACATTCTGTTTGATCTGCTTGCAACACAAGCCGAATTTGAAACCCTTCTGTGATTCGAGAAGCCTGCACATAAGTGCTTGACGCTGGTGCGAACCTAAAGTGGTCGGATCAATATTTTAAGTCTGTAAGAGTTTGTTTATCTTTTAGACTCAACCTGCTTGCATGCCAGGTAGCCTGTAGATATGTTATGCTCTGGCTAACTTATATCTACTCAATGTTGCAACAGTCTATCTGAGGAAAAAGATGTCTTTATCCTGTAATAATCACATCCATAAATAAAATATCTATTCATATTTCTGGAACCTTGTTGTGTTTAATAATATGTGTGAAAGGTCCTGTGAGAGAGCATTTTCATAGGACCTTTCACAGATATTATTAAACACAGCAAGGTTGCGGAAATATGAAGAGATATTTTATTTATGGATGTGATTATTACAGGATAAAGAGATATTTTTCCTCAGATAGATTGTTGTAGCATTGAGTAGATATGAGTTAGCTGGAGCATAACAGATCTACAGGCTACCTGGCATGCAAGCAGGCTGAGTCTAAAAGATAAACAAACTCTTACAGACTTAAAATAGTGATCCGGTCACTTTAGGTTCACACCAGCATCAAGCACTGATGCACAAGATTCTCAAATCACAGAAGGGTTTCAAATTTGGCTTGTGTTTCAAGCAGATTAGACAAAATGTCCACAGATGGAGAGCAGGAGAAAAAATTCGACTCAGACTCTAAGACTCTCAATTTCCCAATTTTCCGAATGAGTCTTACTTCGCAGCATTTGTTTATTTATAAGGCTGGAAGGGAACAAACATCCGTGAATGGGCTCTGTATATACTGATGACTAGAAAGGTAAATCACCGAAAGCTAGATTCGGGCATGGGAGGACTGTCCCATGCTATCTCGTCCCTTCTCCTTTTACGGATAGCCAGTGACATGTGGGGGCCGAATCTAGGACACTAATTGACATATGAGTGACACAAAGAAAAGATATGGAGATCTCATTATTACACTAAATATTACATTGTGGATATTCCAGTGCAAGGGAACCCATGAAAGCTTGTCCAACTCCATCGTCGGTTGGAAAGAATACACCTTTTAGAGTACAAAGTACTCTATCTATGGATGTGAATAATGTTGATAGCTGAATATTTCAATCAAAAAATTATTAAAGTACTGAACACGAACTTCTTTTTCTGTTTCCCATATTTGAAGATTATTTCGGTCGAGTGGTTCCAGGAAACTGAGATTGAGGAATAGATTTGTACTGGGATCAACTTGCTCATGTAAACTATCATAACTTGTAATGCTGGTGATGCTCCTTAGTTTATAATGATTTGTTACGAACCATCGTACATGGCCACATCTTCACATGCCTTGAAGAAAAGGGAGATCTTCAATATCAGCCATATTTTCAACATATTTATATATAATTCCATTCATGTGGGCTTTGGGTTCACTGAATCCCAGAATCTTGAGCATGTGAAGAGAGTATGGCTTTCTCACAAGTGTCGATAGTTCTTAGATCTTCCACCATTCCAAGAACCACTCTAGAGTGGGGTCACTTTGTTCTAGTACTTCCACTGTCATCCCTTCAAAATCAAAGTTGAACTGCATACAATAAAACAAGTTAGATGCATAAGTCTGTAAATTCATACCTTCAAAGAATGCATCTCTCTACCAGTCTGTATCATAGTTTTCTCTATTAAAGTGGTTGCCAAATATTCTGAAGGTGATATGACAACTTTCAATGCAGTCTTCATCATCGTCCCTCTTTTGTAATACATACATTCTACTACCAATGTGTTCCAGCAGTCTAATGCCTCTATGGCCTCATTATTCATCTCATCCTGCATTGTTTCTGTCCATAAATAGGGAATACCTATTCTATGCCTGATTTCTTTGATAGGATACCAGGATTCATCATGTACTAGCAACGAGGTCTCTAACTCATATCTAACCCATCCCATAGGAGTTTCAATCTCAACATGATCTTTAGTTCTTCTGATGAAATTATAGTTTAAACTCATGATTGAATGATCAGACAAAAATTCTCTACTTAACATACCAGCAAAACTATTCTTATCTCCTTTGACAAATTCAATGTCAAAATTGTACTGACATAGATTCATAACCCATCTGAGCATCACTGCATCTTCAAAATCACACTTTTGGATGGCATACTTCAAGGCCTGATAGTCTGTTCTAACTGTGAACTTTGTGTATATGAAAAAGTCATTGAATTTTGCTATTCCTAGATAGACTGCTCTTAGTTCTTTTTTTAGATTGGACCAACTTAGCTGGTTCTTGGCCCACAGACCCGAAGCATACTGACAAATTTCTATTTCATTTTTGCTGTTGGGGTTCTTCTGACATAAAACTGCTCCCGAACCTTCATAGCTAGCATCCGTCATTATGATTTTCTCCCATTCCTCTCTGATAGGAGAAAGAGGTTGAATATTTCTAACTTTTTCTTTTATTCGTCTGACTGCTTGAGTGCAGTCATCATCCCGTGGAATTGGAACTTTCTGAAGTCTTTCATTCAAGAGTTTTCTTTCTTGTGCACAATGCTTTAGAAATTTAGAAATATAATTCAAACTTCCCAGAAACCTCTATAACTGAGTTTTATCTTTAATCTCATCTGGAAAGTGATCCACAAAATTCAAGCTCCTCTCGATGACGCTATATGATCCATACTAGATATTATAGCCTAAGAAATCAATTATTGGCCTGAATAATTTCATTTTTGATTCTGATAATATTATTCCCATTTATTTGAATCTGCAAAAAAATATCTTCAAGTATTTTATATGGTCAATGATATTATCAGAATGGATTAATAAATCATCTATATACTTTTTCATGAATTCCTCCATTCCTTCAAAAGTTTCATCCATTATCCTCTGAAATGTTGAAGGAGCATTGATCAAGCCAAATGGCATGATATTCCATTCATAGCGTCCTTGGAACACAGAGAATGTTGTCTTCCATTTGTCTTCTTCTTTGATCCCGACTTGCTAGAATCCAGATTTCAAATCAAATTTAGAAAAGATTTTTGATTTGGATATCTGAGCAAGGATGGAAGAAGGCTTTGGTAGAGGATATGCATCGTAATCAAGAATAGCATTGAGAGCAACTAATCTTGGCTTACCTTTGGCTATTTCTGCTTGTTTATTAACATAGAAAGCAAAGCAGGCTATAGGACTCTTGTTTTTCCTGATGAGTCCTTTCTTTAACAAATCTCATATTTCTTCTTTGCACAATTTGAGTTGATATTCATTCATTGATATAGATTTAGATCTTCTTAATTTCCCACTGATATCCTTTTTAAGTGGAATTTCTACTTCCTACTTATGCACATGCCAAAAAGCATTAGGGTCATCTAAACAACATTCTTTGAATTTAGCAGTGAGGTCTTCTATTTCCTTTGCATACTTACCATTGTACAGATGTTCTTCTGTCTTTAAAATTTCCCTTTTCATTTCCATTTTTGCTAATAAATTCTCCATTCTTTCTATTCTCTTGAGTCTATTTGGAGAATTTGAATTGATAGATGGGAAAAAAAATTATTTATTTCTTAAGTTGACAAAATAACCATACCTATTGGTGACACTATCTAGCTTAGCTCCATGTTTGCTGAAGTTTTGGAAAAATGGTGTGCAAGGGTACATTGCACAATCCATTCCGGGAACAATAGGGAAAACTAGATGAAATCTTGTATCTTCTGTGAGAAACACATCTAAGTCTGCTTTATGCTTGGTTTGAATGTCACCACTAGCTTGTAGTGACCTTTGGACAGGATGTTGGTCTTCTAAGGTGCATACTTACTATTGTGTCACTTACTATATTTAATCAGGAACCATTATCCATGAGGATTTTCCAATACTTAAAATGGTCTCCAATCTTTACTTTCATTCGCACACAGTACATAACATCACGATTCAGAATATTGCACCCTAGACTCGGTCTATCTTCTTCTCTTTCATCATCTGAACTATCATTCTGGTTGATCTAGGAGGATATTGGATTAGTATGAGAAGTCCAATTCTCAACTTTTCCTGATATAGGGGGTTGTTCTAAAGTAGAGACTCCAAATGCACATGCATTCATGAATTTAATACTTAAGTCTCTATGATTTTCTATGCAAAGCCTTTTATTCTCTTTCACAGTCTTTCTCAATTCCTTTATTGCCTGATGAATACTAGGCAATGTTTGTGGTAAATTTTGTCCAAAATCTTCACTTCGGAACTTCCTGGTTAAAGCATCTACTGAGACAAGACTAGCAGTGGGTACATACCCTCTATTTGGAGATTTCTTTAAATTTGAAGATAAATTCTTCAGATGATCCATCAGTAAATTCTTGTACATTTCTTTTATCTAAGGATCAGCGGCTACCTACATCTGCATCAAAAGATTTTGACTTGTTTCATCTCTATCAGTTTTCATCATTCTGACTGTGTTGTAGTTACAAACATCTGGATCACTGCAATCACATTCTCTACATTCTATACAATGTGGGTCTCTGCAAGGCTCCTCATCAGAAGAGTCATCAGAATATACCTAGTTCAAGTCATCATCGGAATCTGAGTAAGATGATAAAAACTCATCACAACTACTTGGAAGATCAAAGAAATTAATCTTTCCTTTTTTGTTTCTATATTGCATTTTCTTCTTTGATTTATCCTTTTTCTTTTCAGGACAATTTGGGTTGTATGGCCTTTCTGATTGCAGTTATAACATACAATCTCTTTTTCTTTAGAAAACATTTTTGTATGTTTATACGGCTTCTTCTTGTAATGTTTTGTTTCTTTTACTTGGAAAGACTGGGAATTCTTTTTGAAGAATTTATGCTTTTTTCTCCATTTCCGCCCCTCAGAATTACCTGCCTTGCCAAGGTGCCATTGCTTGCAGAGCTATTGGTAGTCGTGCGGCTTCTTTAGATTTGTGGCAGCTTTGGCAATTTTCATTTGAGAACATAATTCTACAATAATAGCCTTAACGGCTTGTTGAATAATGCCAAATTTATAATCTCCATTTTTTCCTGGCAATTTATTGACAATAGCGAAGGAAACCCATTGGGGAAGGGAGGCTACAAAAATTTCTTTCCACTTTGGCTCAAGAATAAGGTCAGGAGACAAAGTATGTAAGCGGTGGAGAAACTCATTGAAATATTCATCAAAATGCTGCATGTTATGCAACTTCATGGCCAACAGAGTTATGGTGGTAATGTCATTTGTGATTTGAGGAAAACCAATGAAGTTTATAGTAATCCCATACAAAAGTTGTCCTATCATGTTATTTACAGGGAAATGGGTTACTGGATCCATATAGGTTGTACCATCCTCATTAAGTATGACAGACTGTTCCCAATAGGGAAGAAGATTTGGATCTTTGAGAGTTTCTGCTTTCAACCAAGAATCTAAGGTTCCTTCAAAACCACCAATAATTCTTCTTGTTACATTGATGGGGCCAATTTCATCTGCCAAATATGTTCTGTAACATACAAGCATAGAATGTAAGAAAGATAAAATCTCAGCTTCAATGCAATTACCAATATTCCACGAATAAGTGGAATTGGCAGACCAATCTTTATGGTATTCTGACTTCATGAGATCTCTGCGATCTGGAGCAGGATTCCATGTGGTATCTCATCAAGATCTAGAGGAAGTAGCAATAATTTGATGCTCATGTTTTTCTTCAGTTGGTAGAATACCAAATTATTCTTTTTCTTCTGCAGAAAATTTATTGATACAGAGTTCTAGATCTTCTAAATCTGGAGGGAAGTCAATTTTATGCAAACTAGTATCAATATTTTCTTCTTCTTCATGTTTGGATGAATCTCCAAATAGGAAACTTGAGACACTCCCTTTGTGAGTTTCTTCAGATTCTTTTGACTTTGCAGTTGTAGGGACAGGGCCGAAAAAACTCGGATTTGGAAAGAGAGAGTTTGGATGTGTAGAGGTAGGAGGTGGAAAGTTTATAGAGCTAGGGGCTTTAATATGACTTTCCACTGAAGGAGTAATAGAATATGGAACATAGGTTTTGGGATCTGAGAATAAGTTAGTGGACTTATAAGCTTCTGCCCTAGGATTTTTCTTCAAAGAGTCTACTCCTTTTGAAACTTCCCAAACCTGTTTCTTTACAATGTCAAGACATGTCTTGACTTTAACAATCTCTTGTCCATGGGCGACTGCTACCTCATGGATCTTTTTCTCTGTCTACAAGGAAAGCTTGTCTAGACTCTGTGCAATACTGTGATCATTTTCTGATAGAGTCTTAATATTGTCATCCAGACAAACAATATTATAGTCTTGTTTTTGTAGCACTGTACCAAGCATTATTTTCATCTCAGAACATGAAATGTCTACAGAGTCAAACCTATTCTTTATAATTTTTTCTAGATTAGATAAAGCTAGATTAGTCCAATTTGTAGTAGCAATTGAGTCATTAGATGCTAAAGTAGGATCATCAGGATGGGATGGAAGCAATTTGTACAATTTCCCATCTTGACTTCTAATTACAAAATTTTTCCATGGTGGGAATTCAGTGTCTGTTTCAAAAGAAGAACCGTCAAGGAGTTCCCACTTGTGTTTATTTGGAGTCCCAGCTCTCATCATATTTACATGCAACTGAGAACACACATTTTTGATTAATTCCTCTCCTTTTGTTCTTACAGATATCAGAGTTCTCAGAATGTTTGGCTTGTCTAACATACTCTGAATTTTGGAGTGAAACGCAGGTGCTTTCAACGGAGGAGGAATTATCACAGGATTTTCTTTCATCATATTTTCTACAAACTTTTCACTATCCTTGATTCTTTTCTATTTTGCTTGATTTCTAAATTGCTTCATCATGGATTGTTCTATTTGATTTGTACAAGGATAGTACCATTAATAAAATGAAATCCATTGATTTTCTGCTTTCATCCATTCCTTCCATTTCTCACTATTTTGTTGGTTGAACTTTGTTTTGTCTTCTTTACTCAGAAGGTGAACTTCTTGCATATACAAGTATTCTTTCTCATGAGTATAAATATCCCAAGTGAACATTTTCTTCTTCAAACTATCTTCTAGATTATATGGGCCAATGTGTTTCTAATCATATTTTAATTTAAGAATAAGCAGATGAAAAATTTAATACTTACAACCATATTTTTAACAATAGATATTCACAACCACTTTACAATTGATGTTATTAACTTGTAAATAGGTTTTATTACAATACCATAGGCCAATACAATTGCTCATCAATACCACAAGCCCAAAAAGCATCTCTCATTTTACAATCAAAATATTTTATAAATATTTTATTTCTCAATATTATTTTTCACAATTTTTTTAATTTAAATCTAAAAGAAAAAAATAGACTTTTGAGATTATTCTAACCCTCTATGACATTAAAATATATAAGATATATATAACAGCTGTAAATTAACATTCAATTTTTAAGATATTAAATTTGAATTAACAATATTGTAACCATATTTAAATTTCATTAATAAGCATATAAAAACTTAGTAGTTATAATAAGACAAATTTTAAACCATGGATATTTGATCCCAATTTTTCATAGATATTATTAACTTATAAATAGGATTTGTTACAGTACCATGGCTCATAAAAACCACATATCAAAAACCATCTCTCATTCACAATCAAAATATTTTTTTATATTCTTTTTTTTATTTAATTTTTATTCCATTTCTGGGTCGAGAGACACCTCTCTAGCTCAATATGGAATGGATGTTGTATTCTCCTTATGTTGTGTTATGTAAACATTTTAATTAGTTAAAATACATAAAAATGAAAAAATAACTTAAAAAAATTATTAATTATAATATTTTGAGGAGTGAAGTTATATAAAAATAAAATTATATTTTATATTATTAATAATTAAGCTAACCTAGATCCATCTTAATAACAATATCTATCAATTTCCCTTTGTGTTCTCTTTTATATCTCTAAAACTAATTCCAAAGCCAAACTCACAAAAAATTGTGAGTTGATCCTCATAAGCCTTTTATCATTGAGGCCTCTATTTTTCTTTAATTTTGTCTATTTTTCCTTCAATTTTCGTCTCATGCAAATCTATGAAGTTTCATCTCCCTCTTCTTATATTTTCCTTTATTTTTATAATTAAATTTCAATTAATGCATCTTTGAATTTTCCAATTTCCTTAGCCATAATAAACCAATAGTGGCACCCACTAGGATATTTTTCCCAACATTCAGCTTCAAATATGTCTCGCATGACCTTGATCTTATTTTGCATTTATTATCCTTTATTGCATGAAATTTTAACCTAGGGTTGTTAGACACAATGACCCAAAATAATAATGAAAGTCGATCTCTTCAAATATCCCACTAGTCTCTCAATCAAAACCAATGACCCAAGAGAGAGAACCCAACATCAATCTCCCCAAACAACCGACTCATCTCTCAGTTAAAAACAATGACTCAAGGAAGTAATCAGGATCAAACTCTCTAGCTATACCAATAGTCTCCCTGTAAAACCCAATGACCTAAGAGAGTACATAGGGTCCATCTCCTTGACCATAAACAAGGGTCTCTTGGTCAAGCTCAATGACCTAGGAGTGGAATCCCTATCTCAATATCAAAAGGGTCTATCTCCTTCACCCTATGGTCTCTCAGTTATATACAATGACCCAAGGGAGAGTACTCAAAATTTATGTCATGTTCCAAGCCTATTGATATCTTGGTCAAACATAATGACCTAAGGGATAACTCCAATACTTAACCAACCTCCCCAACCATAAGGTTTCTTGGTCAAACTCTATGACCTAAGGGAGTAACCGTAACAATCTTGCGAACCATAAACCATGGTTTCTTAACCAAGCCCAAGGACTATTCATGATTCTTTATAATCAAAGCTTCTTCTCTCCAAGAGAGGGTTTGTCAACTTGTCCTCACTTTATTTGGAAGAAGACTTCATCTAAGAATGTGGCTTTGTCAAAACATCAACAACCTTCTTATCAAAAATTGTATTCGAGCCTCATGACTCCTCTTTGAAATATTTCTCAGATATAATAATACTTGATATCAATGTGCTTTGACCTTTCATGAAAAACTGAATTCCTCAAAATCTTCACACTTTTATTCTCACAATATACCATGGTTAATTCCAGCACCTAATCAAACAACTTTCAAAGAAAAACTACTTCATAGTAGGCTGACCAATCAACTATATACTAAGCTTCATCCATGCTAAATGTCACAAAGGTATGCATCAGACTTATCAATGATATACATGTTAAAAGAAATCCTATCTTTAATGCATCTAGTCCAAACAAAATCTACAAATCCATGCAACAGATAGTTCAATGAGAAAATTAGTAGGATCAACCAAGTCAGCAATAGAGTCTCACAACTTCTTCAATTTTTCATCATGGAGTTGTCAATGGACTCAAAGTCCATCAAGATGAATTTTTTGAAAGATCTCAACAAGGATTTCATCAAGATTATGGCATACTTTTAATGCAAGATAGTAATGCATTAGACTAATATCCTTTATTCAACTCCCTCTTACACTAGATAGAGAGGTCATCAACCCTTGTTAGAAACATATCATCAACACATAGCAGAAAAATCAAGGGCTCATCCTAAACAAATTGGATTAGCATCGCACTTCAACAGATATTAGTTCAAGGTCAAGGTGATTCATTCCGTAGTCTTCTCGCTCTTACTAAGGTAGTCATTGACTTTAAACTTCTAGCAATTTTTATCTTGGAAGTCACAATTGACTTCTTTTTGGAATAGAACAAAGCATGGTTCAATCTCATTGGTATCTCTTCTCCCTCTAAGTCTAGAGGTCATCCAATACAATATTTCTCAACACCAGTCTTCTTTTCACAATATTTACTTTTTTCTTCCATTCTTTTCATCTATTTACACATGCTTGGAAGCCTTTATTATGTACCTGCAATCCTCACTAGGGGGCCAAGGAAGAGAAAATATAACCAAGCAATATATACAAAGACAACAGACTAATAGTAAAAATAGCAACAATGGTAATAATCAGGAAAGAGAGACAAAATGCTTATCTTTATGAGAACACATCAACTCCTTCTTGATCTTAGCCTTCTTGCATTCAACTTACAAATCAACTTCATCCACATCATCATTATAATGTTATTACTTCCTTGCAATAGATAGGGTTTTTGTTATCAACAGAAAATTCCAAGCCTATGGTTTTGTCCATAAACCCTGGGGATTTCTTGTTTAATCCTTGTTGTTGGCAATGGTTTACAAACCATAGATGTCCAGTTATTCAAAAAATCCCTAGAATATTCATGACATGAGGTTACATCAAACCAACCAACTTGGCTTCTTTAAATTATTTTAGCAATATAATTTTCCAACGAAGATATTAGTACCCAAGTACTTCATCCATAGTGACATGCATGGAAGCAATAACTTTAGAAACATAGATCTTTAGTAATGACAAAATAATATCAGATTTGTAGGAGATCTAATATTCATACTTAAAGAGGAACTCAAACTCTATTCCACTATAGGTAGGCTTCCTTCAAAGGTATAATTAATGATAGTGATGTCTTTCTTCCATCTTTGAAAACTAAGCAATCATAGTTTATGAAATGCAATGTAGGGATATATCTAAACTCATATATTATTTTAATATTTTGATATATGACTAAGGTCACTTATGTTCATTTTTGGTTATAGTGCCTATGATCTAGTGCCATTTCTCCTTGCCATAATTTTATGACACACATAAAGTGGAGGGACACCTTTAGTATTCACAATTGTCCTCAAAGATTCCTCACAGTCCCATGACTAACTAATTTCATCCAACATTTTGCAACCTTTGTAACTTTAATATTTTTCCTCAAGAAAAATGTTTAATATTGTGTATCTTTGACCATTAATTTGTTTTAAGAAGGTTACTCACCTTCCAATGGAGTAAATACATAGTATGTTGAAATCAAATTATTGAATAAATCTTAGCACTCATCATTAGATGTATGCACAATTTTAATTTATATAATACATATAAATTTGCAATACTCGACATTTACATAGTATTCTAGTTAAGGGGAAATAACTCACATTAATATATTATTAATCTCAAGCATATTATGATGTAAGGCCCATATTTTATCCTTCATGGAAGAACTCCTTCTTATGATGATAAGAGGTCAAATACGTACCTCACATCCAAAGTGTTTAGGGAGACATCAACCTTTGTATTATTTCTCAGATATCTATCCTTCTATTTCACTTTATATGAAGACTTAACAAGCTAGGATCCAAGCAATATCTTCCTCAACCTTCAACGTTATCATAGATCTTTCAAGAGAAACATGAGCTCAACCAAAAGAGATGTAGGTACATACATTTACCTTTGGCTTTGCTCCAATGGTATTTTCTTAACACTTTTTTTTACTAATGCTTTCACACCATAAAGATTTTGAAGCACAATAGGAGACTAGAGTAGTAGTCGTCAATTGCACCACCTAAGTTACACTACAATTTTTTGGCGCTAAATTTGTAGTATTGAGTTTTAGCACTAGAATTGTAGCAATGATTTTCAACACCACATTTGCAACAATGAGTGATAGCATAAGAGTTGTGGAACTAGAGTTGTACTAGGGAGTTGCGGTACCAAATTTGCAATACTAGAGTTTCATTTCCGATGCCCCTTTCATTACCCCAAATTTTGTAATTTAATTAACAACATATAATGTTGGGGTTCCAACATTGGTTTTGTAATTTCAAAATGTATTATATGATGTAATGATTATTGCTATTAATAATGATGCTAGAGTTGAATAATGGTGATAGCTAATATATTATGATGCATTTGGGATGGGAAAATGTTGACTTAAGAGGAAAAATGTACATGGGGTGAACATTTCCTTTGCAAGTGATGGTTAATCTTCCCAAGAAGCTAAATGTTTTGGAATATGAAGGGTCAAGATGTGATTATAAAAATAATATGGAGGAGAAATCAAGAGTTTTTCTTCTTGATTCTTAATCTTCTAGTTTTTCTCTCTTCTATTACTCTCTATCTCTCTCTTAAACAAATTGAATGGGAAAAAGGATTGGTGAACAAACCCATAGAGTCTCAAACCTTATGACTAGTTAATAGATGTGAGTGCTAGCTGATGTGATAAAGAAAAAAATGTGTTGCAATGCTTTTTCTTTAGACTATATGGCTCTAAGGACTAAGAATAGTTTTGTTTGCCTATGGGACATAGGGCACTGAAGAGGGGAGGGCCAAAGAAATACAAAGATTAGATAAGAACTCCCTTGTGTTTTCCATATTAGAATGGTATTTTTTTGAATGAACACTTGGTCAAAGATGGAAAGGTTGAAGGTTCATCACTAAGTATTCATGTGTGTGTGAAGGAGAATGGCCTTAACTTCTATTGTTAAAATCCGGTCTAAATATGAGTGTGTGAAATACCACTAAGTTAATTTTTCCTCCTAGCATAAAGATCTAGAATGAGGGTTGACAGGTGTAAGAAAAAATGCATTACGCTTGATCCTATGATGGCGTGGATAATGACTCACCCTACTCATATTTCTAGAATTTGTCTAGTTGCAATAAATAAATTCTTCTTTCTATGTTAATGACATTTCTAGTGTAGATGGTTTTAGTAACATGCATTACTATATTTTTTTGTTATAATATTTAATTTATAAATCTTCGTCCTCTTTATGATAGTAAAGTTTGAATTCAAACACGTTCAATGGGTTTGAATTCACTTGGTTGTGGAATTTAAATGAATTGGGATACGTGGGAAGTGCATTATAATTTTCACAATGCCTCCTTGTTGATTGAATGCTACATTCTCTTTAATTCCTCAACATGATACAAGTCTCAAATTTATCCATTGGTTTAACTAAGTTGAGAAAGTGTTTTGGGGTCACTCTTGGTGCTTGAAGTTGGAAGCCAAAATGTGGTTTAGAGGGTAGCCAAGACTTCTTGGAATTATGTGTTGTAAATTTTCTTTTTATAGGTTCCAGAGGCTAAAACATGGACCATAGTTAGGGAAAATTATGATGGTCATCTATGCAAATTTCATATATTGGGTTGCGATATTTTAGGAGATATGATCGGAGCAAGTTGAGCTTCTTGGATTCTCTTAAAACCATTCAAAAAATAAGTCATGTTGGAATTTATTCTATAACTTTACTTCCAAAAGGTTCCAAATGTTGAAACTTGAACCACAATGAGAGGAAATCCCTTTGATTATATTTTCCAACATTCAAACCTTGGGTCATGATATTTTAGGATATGTGATCAGAATAAGATGAGCCTCCTATAAGCTCCTAAAATCGTGAATCAAACAATTCATGTTGGAATTTTTGCTATAAATTTTCATTTGGGAGAGTCTAGAGGTTGAAACATGGATCATAGTGAGGAGAACTCCTACTAATCATATGTTTCCTTTTTGAAAACTTCCACTTATATAATTTAGAAGATATTCCCTGAGGGATTTTCTATATTAGTTTTCATGCAAAGTGTTTGAAGAAATATTTAAATGGTTTAAAGATTAATTGCATACAAGATCTTTGATGAAATTAACCAACGAAAATGTTGTTTTGTGGATGGGGATAATATTTTTATATGTTAGCATTGTTGTATGATAGTCCTATTGTATTTTTTAAATTCTTATTTCAATGCAAAAAAATTGAAAAAATGTGTTAAATGTCTTTTATTACAATTTGCATACAAACTATTTGATAAAATGTCACAAAAAATAAATCAAAAGTTTCATGGTTGAGTGGTATATTTCAATTAGCATGTTGGAGAATTGGATAAACGTTCCTTATTTCATTTCATACAAAATGTTTGGAAATTTGTCTACATGAAAGTCACTACTTAATTGGTTGTATACAAAGTATTTGAAGGTTTACATGTAATGTGTTTGACAAAATGTATGAGAGATGAATATCAAGTTTTTGTAAGAGTGATTAGGATAAATTCAGAAGGGGTATGTGACAAAGTAGTATCAGAGCTTATTATCAAGCTAGTAAAAAAGAAAAATAAAATTTTGGGTACCTTAAAACCTCTATAAGTCATTGAAGGAATTGGTTATATGACAAATTGGTATCACTAGATCTTATTGTCAAGCTAGTAAAAAGAAAATGAATTTTTGGTACCTCAAAACCTTTGTAATTCATTGAACAAACTACTTATGTGACAAAGTGGTACTAGGATATTTTTCAATAGTCAACCTCAATGGCCTCTAGTATAAGAAAGAATTTAAGTTTTAATTAATATATATGCAAGCATGTGTACTTATGTGAAATTATTTTGTTGTATATATGAGTAAATTGATGTTACTTGAATACTGAGTTCAGTTTGATTTAGCAATATAGACATGCAAGATGCTGACTAGATTCCCTAGAGTGGCCTAAAAAATTACAAAAGTTTATGGTCGAGTGATGTAGCCATCACTATGAGGAGGAATTTCTTAATTTATCTATTACTAGTTTTAATACTTTTTCATTAATGTTTTGATAAGTTTCGATATGCGAATGAATAATAGCATAGGCATGATAAAAATGAAGAGATAAAATATTTCAAAGATGCTCATTCATTCAATAGATCTTAAATAATGATATATTATATGCATAAAAATATGTTAGGTGCATACATTAAGGGATATGGATGTATAAATAATTAGATTATTATTTTTTCATAACTGATACAGATGACTAATACTTGTTAATGGTGAACATTTAACGAGGAACATGTCGATAGCATGATTGGGAAGTGAATGAAGTTGTCACGTGTAGTATTATGGAATCAAGGATATAGAAGACAAGGTGTTGATGAGAGAGTGGCACAAGCAGCACCTATGCATGCTAATATGAATGGTGTGACAATGTTGTAATACTTTCACTCCTCTTGGGTTTATTTATCGAAGTTCGGAACCCTGGAGAGAGGAGTGTGTTAGGTTCCTATACCAATAGCAGTCATAATTTTTCAATGGTTGAGATTAAATCTGTAATATGTACATACCTTTGATTTCTACAAATGTTTTCCATATTCAAAAAATTAAAAAATGTAAAGAGGGTATGTCCTAAAAGAAAAATTAAAGGACAAAAAGAATAAAAGAAGGTAAAAAAAGATGAAAACACGAACCCCAAGAAAAGAAATTACCATGAAAGTGTGCAAGTCAAAATGCCACTACTATCTACTTTTTGATGAAGAATAATAGATTGTGTGTAGCTTCTTATCCTTGCCACAATCCATGAATAGTAAAAATGTTTAAACTTGACTATTTCATGTTTTCAATTTCATGTTTATAGATAGAGAATAAAATCTAACCAAACTATTTAATCTTGGCAGATAGTTAGATTAGATAGAGTAAATAAAAGGAGCTCAACTATTTAATCTAACCCCTTGGATGTAATAAGGCTAGATTTAGATAGATTTCTATTGTAAAAGAAAATAAAAGTTTTGATAAAGGGTTTTCTAGCTTAAGTGCACCCTAATAAAGAGAAGTAAAAATGGTAGGATGAGTAGGTGGGTAAGTAGAAGAAAGGTTGCAAAATTATGATGATTGTTAGATAAAAAACATATTATTCACGTACATCATCAAAGTTCTAAGTATGGATGAAAATTGAGCATGTATCAAAGTTCACGAAGTTAAATTAATTAACCTCCTTCACTCATTATATTTTTTCACTTAATTAATTTCCAAGAAAAGTCTTAAGTACCTAAAATCTTAAGTCAAAGGGCCTTAGAGAATTTCTCCTCTAATTTCTAGAGGGATCAAACCCTCGGCCCAATGACTTACAGATCCTAAAGTACTAAAATTCCCCTCATAAACATTGTTCCCCTTCAATTTACTCATATTCCCCAAGGAATCCCTTTTCCTAATGAATAACATCATTTTCCTAAGGAAAATTCATTTCCCCCTAATAAACCCTTTCTCTAAGGGTAAAACCTTAGAAAAGTGATCACCCCCCATGAGAAAACCCCTTTTCTTCACAAAACCCAAAAGAACACTTGAAGCCTAAGTATGATGTGTTATGTCAAATAAAAAATGAATAAACAAAATACACTGTACTTAGCGCTTTATTCATTCCCTACCAGCATCATACTAATTTCTAAATTTATATATATTAAATCCTAAAAATAAATAAAACCTTCTGGTATAGTTATATAATAAAAACCCTTATATTAATACCCCACCCTAAGAAGTCTGAAATATAAACTTTATAAAAACCTTATCCCAATAAAAGAGATTAATAACCAGATCTGCGGTTAATTAATATTTGACCCTGCTAATGAAATCACCCCCAACACTCTTAATTCGCTATGAACCTTTGATTAATTCAATCTCATGCTCTTAAACCTTCATTGAGCCCCTCCATTAACCTTTATTCAAACCTTTCACCCCGATGACCATTCAATTGGCCCCCTTTAATCCCATGGCTATCGATCATATCGGGCGGCCTTCGTAGCTCAACCTTTACCTACCCAATATGGGTGATTTCACGTTGGGCCTCGATGCTACGTGGCGCCCAATAAATGGCATTAGGCAACCTCTCCATGAAACCACCCCAAAAGCATTGCGATCAAAACCCGCTTACCACCTCCTACTAAAAGACAAAGCCATAAAATCATCCCGCTAAAATCCAAATGTACCTTTCCCTGTGTACTCGCTAAATTGGTTGACTCTGTGAATAAAACTAAAGAAAAACTCATTGTTTTTGGTTTTATCATGGAAAAACGCTCAGAACTCCATGCAAAAAATAGACTACGTGCAATTGCCAACCCATCTCCAACCGCCAACCTGTAGAAGCTGCTAAACTTCCAGTCACTTTTCAGTCAAGAACGCCTCCTGCAAATAATGCACAACCGCCCATCAACCCGTTCAAAGCCAGAACCACGTATTTACCCAAAATCACTGAGAAGCCTTGTCTCATTCCTAAAAAATATTACTCAATTGCTTGAATTATTAAGAAATTAAGTGGAAAAATTGACCAACAACCCCAAACCACTCTGAATTGAACCATTTTGTGCCTAATTTAAATGAAAACCCTTTTCCTCATTCTTGAATCCACAAGAACCAAGGATGGTTGGTCCAGTTGTATTGAATGTCCGGCCAATTACCACTACCCACTGGGACTTAGACCATCTCCCTTTAGCAAACAAAGACTTCCAAATCAAAGAAACCTCTGTCCATGAATCCCCATTGAAGTAATGTTGCAGGTACAGAGACCAGTACTTAAACCACTCAGATAAAATAGGTCTTTGGGAATCAAATTTTCCCAAGTACTAATTCCCTACAGTTCATATCTTCCCTGAAATTGTCCACTATTGCCATATGAACTACAGTCCTAGCCAAAGAGCTGTGATGACTCCTGGCCATACTGTATTATTCACCATCACTGCTGAATCCATCAATGAAATAATGCAATTGCAACGAGGGCAAAACCTGACCCCCATTTCTATTGGAGACCTACTTGACAAATTCCCTAGAATCTCCTCCATCAAACTTGCTCAATTATTCCAGACCTTCATTATGGAGGAGAAAACATTCCAAATGACCCTCCCCCATACATGTGGACCATATTCTATGAACTTGGCCGAGACATTATATCAATGATATCTAGTGTTTTAGACTATACTACTAGTGAGTATGCTAATGAGATCATTATAGCCTTCATGTCCATTTACACTTCTGGACAACCCCCTGCCATCATGTTTGATTATCCCAAATTCATTGCAGATAAAATGCATGACCAATTCATGAGAATGGACAATGAAAGAGTATTCAAGCTCATCAACTTTATATCATCTTTTCCTATACTATCAAGTTGATAAATTCCCATTCACACTTCAAAAGCTTGATACCAAAGGCAACCCTAGATCAGTAGTCTTTTGGACCCCATTAATCCACCAATATGAATCTCCACATACTTATGCAGATTTCATAGATCTTTTTATGCACCCAATGGCAACCATGCTGTTAGGAAGTCCTCCCCCAATGATCAATGTAGATATCAGAAGGATCCTACAGCTGTCCAGACAATACAAAGTGGGAGATTGGTGCTTGTACCAAAATCACATTGAAATCAGAATGTTTGGCTGCGAGTTAGCACCCTACAAACTACCAAGATACCTCCCCATGAGATTGTTTTCTCTGGAGTACTACAGGAAAATAATTAATTTAGATGAGGTACATTTTGTAAAAGCCAAGAAGAAAGCTCAACTCAGAATAAAAGACCGGCTTGGCCCTTTTATATGCAACAGTAGCGAAGCTGGAAGAGAAGCATAAGAAATCCTTCAAAGGCTCAGACTGAAATAGAGCTTCATATGGAGATATGACCCTTTGACTTCATGTGCAATAGAAGACAAAAGAACAAATTGTCTCCTTATATTGACCACATAATCCTGAGATAGAACAAGATGAAAATCAAATAGAATGGGTGGAGAACACTTTAGTAGATAGAGATAGCACTAGAGTTGTTGTCAATAATGTGTTGATTGATCTAGAAAGGAGACTTGATGAAGATTCCTTTGTACAAGTACCAAGAGAATCCCTATCTCAAAGGGAAACATAGGAACACAGTGAGTAACAAGCAGAAGAAGGACCTCAAGAGCAAGAAGAATCAGAGAAACCAGACATATCAGAAGAGCTACCTCAGCTAGAACACATCATGAGTACTCCTCCTATTGTATAGACTCCTCTAAAATAGGAGAATAATCCCAAAAGAGACAAGGAGGACGACACTCCTTCTAGCAAACCTATTGCACAGACTTATATCAAAAGGCAAAGGTTAAATCCTTTTATAGAGCAAGAGTTCATAGAGGAAATAGATGGAACCATAGGTTTAGAAAGGGTAGAGAGCAGATAGGCCACTCCCTCTAGAGGGACACAAAAACCTTCCACTACACAGACTCAAATACTAGAAAGACAATAGAGCCTGGAAGTATCCTCATTCAAGGCTCCAACTAGACAGGACCAAGACATTAGAGGGAAATACAAAGAGATAAAGGCCATAAATGAAAGGTTGAAGGCTCGGAGCTATGCACAATACCTTAAAATGGCTCCCACTAATCAAACAAGGCTAATGTCAGCCTTTTATGGAAAAGAAGGTAAGATGTAAATGACCTTCATGAAGCGTACCACATAGTAGCCCAGGTCTATAGAAAATTACTTGAAGATAGATTTTGAGGTGCTGGCAAAGGATATACATCCTAGCAATCAATTATAATTACACAAATAGACTAGAGAAATGGTCTATTCCACATTGACCAGCAAGGCCATTACAACACATCAACTACAAAATTCGTTGAATAATATATCAATGCAATTCCAACTAGAAAAGGCCTCTTCACATGCCATGGATACCTGGATAAATTCCTTAGAGGAATTAATCATAGAGTTGGGGCATGATCACAAAGATGTAAAGGCTGCAGAAAGGCTAATCAAAAAGAAAAATGATGACATAGCTACCTTGAAAAAGCATCTCAAAATCCCTCATTTGCATCATCCACAAACAATTGAAGTACTAGAAACCTAGAAGGAGCATGAGGAGCTTATGGACTTAGTCCTTAAGCTAAATGATCAATTAAAGGAAATAGAGAAAGAGTTAGACAACTTAATTCAATATAAGCAGAGTGAGTTTACCACCACTCCATAGGCTGTCATTCCTACAGTCTCTATAGCAGTGCCCTCTACATTGGCTACTTCCTTAGCACCAACAGTTCGACCAGCTACGACCATACTAGTCACAAGTACATCTACAAGTATAGGTACATCTATAGAGAAGACATAAAAATTAGTGAAATCCATGGAAGAAATGACTATCCAGACTACAGATCTTAAAAGGCTTAAATAAAAAGTGTCGAGCTTGACTACAAGCTTACACAGATACAACCAAAAGAAGAAGCCCAGAAGAATCAAATAATGGGTGAAAGGATAAAATTACTTGAAAAAGAATTGACCTTACAACAGCCACTAGGACAAATAAAGGAGATGCCTTGGTCCAACATCATTGACTCTGTCAATGATGTTTGGCCATCAACTCAAGTAATTTTTGAGCAGACTGAACTAGTGAAAGTGGCCACCGAAGAAATTCAAAATACATGAGGAGATCTGGGAGGCTAGCCTGAGGAGGCCAACCAATTGATAAAACTATTGAACAACAATAACATGTATCAACTGGATGAACTGGGCATAGAAGATAAGACAAGGACCATCATAGAAATCAAGAAGGTTCTTACTAAAAGGAATCGTATGCTCAATCTTGAGAAGAAATGCCAAAACATGCAAGCTGATATTGATAGATTCATGACAAAGTTTGGAATTTTGAGGGAAAAAGGCCTCCCCAGTCCTATGTTATCCATGACAAGCTTATGACCCTAGAGGAATATGTTGAAAGAATAAACAAGTTGGCCAATGAACAAGCTAGCACTTCAAGGGTTAAAGCTCTACCCATAAGAAAAGTATTGTATGACAATTTGGAAAATCTATTCTTCCTGGAGCATGAGGTAAAGTACCTATTTGTCAAGAAGCCAAATTTTGCTAAGTACACCGAAGCTGATGAGACATATAGAAAGACGCTGAATATTAAATTACCTGAAGATGAATGGTGGGTAAAATTAACAGATTTACTATCAAGTTATAGTAGTAAATCCATATGGCAGCCAGGTAAAATAGGTCAAATAGGGTAAAAGTGTAACAGGTAAAGAGTATTAGTAGGTTGAAGACATAATGTCATTCTAGCACACAAATATCAATCAAATGGAAGAGCCAAATTTGAACTACAATAGCCAGCACAATCACAATGAAAGGGACAACAAGAAGAAATTTTCCATCTATCTATATCTTCATGCTTGAAGATATTTTGATTTCCTAAAATAATTCTCAAACTATTATGAGATATTTTGTAATATTTTTTGTATAAATACTTCACATTTTGAAGTAATTAGGGTGGATTCAAAGAAATTTTTACAGAAATTTCATATCAAGTTAAGGAGCTATTGTAATCAATACTGGATTGACTTGCTAGATCATGGAATAAAGTTAAAGACATTTCACAGGATTCTTGTGCACAGTGGAAATCAAATAGGTATTATATCTTCATATTTATTAATGTTTTCTCTTCATGCTTATAAATATACACATGTTTCTCTATGAAATCTGAATGGTAAACAAGGAATGATATTTCAAAATTAGCTTTAATGCTCTCTGTCTTGACTGTTAACTTTCTCACTATTTTCTGCTAAACTATCTTAGTCTAGGAATTATTGATTTCTCCCTTACATCCATAGTTCCCCCCCTTAGGTCCATAGTAAAGGATTATTAGATTCCCTTTGCTACTAATCTCCTTTTGTTCCTCATCTTGATCCCGGTTTAAGGATTCTTCATTGCCCTTTCACCTTGGTTAGGATTACCTCATCCATTTGAACCCTCAGAGTTTCTTTTTGTTGTGCTAGCCTTCCCTGTGAACTCCTCCTTTAGTAATTGATCTAGTCCAGTTAAGCCACTATTTGATTGACTCCATAGACAAATGGATAGTATGCCTGCTCTATCCATTTTTTCCCAGAATTCCACCACCCAATGAAAATCAACACCTCATGACCACTAAGAACTAGCCTAAAATCCCACCCAAAAGAAAGGTAAATTATAAAGAGAGAGCCCTCTCTGGACTTAGGTTGGCTAGAACCCGATTCTAAAAGATTAGGTTTGTGGTTACCTCAGATTATTCCTTCTTTTTATAACTTCTACAAAAGACTTCTGAGTGATAACATAGTGGCGACCATACTGGGAAACACTATCCCTCAGTCTTAATAAACCTTTGAGAAATTTCAAATTTTTATTTTCAAGCCTCTTAAAGGGTTTATTAAAAGTTATTTATAAAAATTCATAAAAAAGAAAATAATCAGAAAAATCTTGAAAATTTAGCTTCAAGGAGAACTCACTATACAAGGGCCAACCCTCATCCAAATCCTCCCCCTGTATTTGAAAATCCCAACCTTATTTCAAGAATAGCTAGAAGACATGAATGTTTAGTAAGCCCAAGACCTTCAATTAAAGCCAATTCCTACCCTGATGAGTGGTTTTTTTTAGAGGACCTCCCCTTTGATGAGTTTTTTGACCTTTCCCTATTTAGAACCAAGCCTGAGAGTGAACTTGATGACATAGTTCTAGATCCATAATTTACAGCCAAACTTAAATTCCAAAGGGATAACATGTCAATTGATCAGTACCTTCTAAATTCCCTTAGTCATCCCTTACTACTTTTAGAATCCCTAAACTTTCTGAAAGAGCTTCAACTTCCTTTAGTTCACCATCATTTCCTCACATTTCTGAAGTTGATTCCACACCTCCATTCATACCTTCACTTCCCCATCAGCCTACCATTACCCATCAAACACCTAGTACCCCTTTGCTCAGCAACTTTTGAAACATCCCTGTTACCCCAAATCCCCCTGTTATGCCAAATCTTATTCTCAGTCCTACCCAACTCAGACTATGGAAAACAAATATGCCCCTTCTATGATGCTTCCTCCTCAAGGTGTCATGCCACAAGACTACCAAATTTAAATTGTCCTATTTGATGGCATTGAATCTTACACAACACAGCAACGCACATGAAAAATGACAGATTATTTCAAACTGCATGAAATTGACATAGGAGATGTCCAATGAGAATTTTTGCCCAAACTCTAGTTGGAGAAGTGAGAACATGGTTTAGATCTCTGCTTAACAATAATATAGATAGTTTAGAAGTTTTTTACCAACAATTTTTAAATAGGTGGGAGAATAAAAAGAACCCTCTTCAAATTATTTCTAAAAATGAAAACATCAAGAGGGTACCAAACAAAACCATTCAGAACTACTGTACTAGATTTAACAATGTATATAACACAATACCACTTGACCTTAGACCTCCACCTGGCTTAGCCCTGATAAAGTTTCCAGATGGGTTTGACACTGATATGGATTTCCAACTAAGAGAGAGGAATCCCCCAACCCTAGAAGATATTTAGAGTGTAGCAATTAGTGTAGAAGCTAATCTACTAGCAAAAAGAGCTAGGGTTAGTTTTGGGCCATGGATCCCCCCATAGTGGATTTTTGGGGCTTGTAGCGTGAATTTTGGTCAAAAGTAATGTAATACCCCACGAAATGCGGGCGCATAGTGCGAGAGTCCAGGGTTGTCCACCCTAAAATATTGTAATTTAATATAGAATGTGTCAGCCTACCCATGGTCTATAGACCATGGGAATGTATAAATATTGCGAGGCTCTAAGTGTAGAAGACAGTTTTTAGTTAGTCTTGATCTTAAGTGTTATGGGTTTTTGAATAAGATATTCTCTTCGAGTCTATAATTCTGAGTCTTGGGTTGGAGGAATTGGAAGAGGTTATGTAGCTGTGTGCACAGAGGCCTGGTAGAGTTTGTAGCTGTGTGTACAGATCCCTGCACTTGAGTGCATAGGGCGGAGTTGGGATTGTAACGGAACAGAAGTTTAATAAAAGCTAAGATTATGAAATATTGTGCATCTAGTCATAGATCTGTATGTTTATGCTTCTGTTATATGTTTATGCATCTCCTTATAGTTTATGATTGCACGCACTTGTTATGAATGTTTGATAAGAATATCGGGCCCACAAAATTAAGTTAAGATCTATAATAATAACGTAGTAAAGATAAAGGTTCTAGACCGTGCCCCTTCGCGCTCTTTAGTGAGCTAAATGAAGGTCAAACAACTTTGTGGAGCACTACGAGCGCATAGGATTGGTTCACGACTTCCCAGACTTCTTCAAGACATCCTTAGGGTGTGGAAACCTAGTTCCAGCACCCTCCCATACTACCTTGGGTGAGACCTCATTCTGCGCACCACGGACTATTGCCGAAAGGGATGGTAGTTTTGGAATTTGTTTGGCTAAATCACTTCTGAACCTGGGTCAGGCCCCAATAAGCCAACAAATGGTTCCGTTGCTGGGACTGGGATCTACCTAAGGGATGTTTGATGTCGGAAAACTAGAACCCTACGAAGAAGGAAATTGAAGAGGTGGTTGGATCGCTATGTATATACAAAAATCCATGAGATCATCTTTGCGTCCTTCTCTTTAGAACTATACGAGTGGATCGTGAGGCTAGCCAACAACCAAGGAAGGTACAAGCTCGATTAACCGATAGTGTGGACATTGGATTTAGTGCACGGGTTAGAAGCATTAGAAGATAAGATCGCATGGGCCATGGATCATTGGTTCAACTAGATAATAGGGGGATTTATCACTGAGTTTTCAATAGACACAACTGTGAGCTATAGCAAGGAAAAACAACGTTTTCTCAAGGGACCATGAGGTAGGTACATTAAAACCCTGAGTACCTAGATTAAGATGTTGTTATGTGAAAAATGGGTTATACGAATACATTAATGATTAGAACAACTCAGAGCAGAATGATCTACAAAGGTATCGAGGGATTAGGATATAGTCCCTTAATTTCACCTTCACGAGAGAGCGAGGAAGAGTGCACTCTGGTTTCTCTGAGAAGTGCAGTTAATTTGATAAAGCAGTGCATTCCACAATTATCACCTCCACTTACGTTGTCACTCGCTTCACCTACTTCACCTCCATCTTCACCCACCCCACCCCCACCACTCCCACGGTTTAGCATGGCGAGCATGATCAAGCTACCCGTACCCAGAGGAGTAAGGAATGAGGATTCAGACCAGTTCTGCTTCGTGGTAAGAGCAGTGTGGGAAGCACAAGGGGTCACGGATGACAACATTAAGAAGGCCACATTGGTGAGTGCATTGCAGGATTGTGCACTAACATGGTATATCAAGCACTCAAATGATCACCCAAATGCAGGAATAATGGAGATCTACATTCCGTTGAATAAATAATTTAGCCGACTGAAATCATAGACACAGTCAATCATCAGATTTAAAGAGACCATGATGCTTCTAGGTGAGACCCCCCAGGATCCGAATCAGAGACTGAAGAGTATGATCCGCGAAGCTAATATGACGCTAACAGATGCACAACATCATATGTTGTTTGTGGCATCTCTGATACCACATCTGAGGACGACGTTGTCACAACAAAAGCTTTCAACCCAGGCTGAAGCATTGGAAATGGTGATGAGGTTGCATGAAACACCAATACAGGATCCGGGGTTATGAGTTCAACAAATACATGTGCAACTACAAAATCTATGCTTGGAGATGCAAATTTTGAAGCGGGATAGGGCACCACGTCCAGAGGCACGTGAAGAAGTGTGGTGCATAAAATGTAAAGGTCAGGGCCACGATAAGGACCATTATCCAGTATTCGTGAACTACTTGGCAGGAGGGGGCCCAATGCCATTGAGACCAGAGGCACAGACAGGGCCAAGTGTGGTAGCCACGCTTTGGTGCACGATCTTTCAGGTGGGAGGAAAGCACACAATAGACAACTGCCATTTGTTGAAGAAGTATACACAGATTCCCAAACAACTGTTTTGCAATTTTTTTAAATCGGTGGGCCACGATGAGCATACTTGTCCCAACTACAAGTTGATGATGGAGCGGGCCCCGACATATAGAATGCAGATGGAAACATGAGGCCTTGACCCAGCCGTGGGGATGGCGCACGATGGATTTCAAGGGCGAGGTCAAGAACAAGGAGGAATGGGGCTAGAAAGTGCTTGCGGACAATGAATCTGTTACAATTGTGGAGGACCGAGGCACTATGCTCGTGATTGTACCAACCCAAAGAGAATATCTTATTCGTACTATTCTCAGTTTGATCATGAAATGGTAGATTGTCTTATGTTGATCGCACATATGCATGAGAAAGGTGTATTGCAGTCTACTCCGACTCAGAATATCCAAATGATGAGGTCTGAACCGCGTGAAGAAGACCCCAATGTGAACATGGTGCTTAGAAGTGGCACGACCATAAGGAAAGATAAGGGGAAGTAGACTGAGAAAGATACATGGGTTTGCAAGGCTCCTACAAAGGAACTTGAATTTGACTTGGAATGCACAAAGGAAACATTTATGGAAGCTAAGAAGAGCTTTGCGAAGGCCTCTACTTTAGGTGGTAAGGATCAACTAGAGCCAGGAATGGATCCTTCTATGCTTACTACCTTTTTAGAGACATGAATGAAACTGTTACATGATAATAAGGCAATTAGAGGACTACAAGAGCTGATAACTAGGTGTGCAGGGTTAGGGGAACCGCGCGTAGTCTGAAAACTAGGAAAGCATACATTACACACCATAAGGGAAATGAGATTAACAGCAAAAATTGGCAAATATGAAATGGATCAGGTAATCCTAGACCTAGGTTTAGACGCGAATGTGTTACCAAAGCAGACATGGGAACACATGGGTATGCTCGCATTGCAATGGTCCCCTATTCAATTACAAATGGTGAACCAACAAAATATCTTGCCCATGGAGAGGTTGAAAGGGGTAACAGTTGACATCGAAGGTGCGAGCATGCAGACAAACTTTGAAGTGATAGAGATTGTTGATCACAGCAACCCTTACCCCGCGTTGCTAGGAATAGACTGGGCCACTGATATTAATGGAGTCATCAACCTAAAGAAGCGGAAGATGATATTTGAGAAAAAAGTCCCTTCGCATAGTAGTTCTGCTAGATCTGACAGAAGGTGCGCACTACATCGAACCTATGTGTGATGATGACAGAGACGATGAACTGGATTGCGTTTACTAGATAACAACACAAGACCAGGATCAGGTATATGACTACAGATGGGAGAATCTCATGGGAGCACGACAATTACTATACTTCGGATTTAGATGAAGAGATAGAATGCTAGCAGAATCGGTTGCACGAAGTGACAACACTGAATTGCAACATGATGATTAGATCACTGCGGTGCATGATGACTGAAGTAAGGGAATTACCAACATATGATGGTGTAACAGGAGGAGAGGAATTCTTAGACAAATTTGAAAGCACAGTACCGAAATAGAAACAACACGGTGCACTAGAATGGGCATTGCATGTGACACCTGCATGATGGTGAAATACACATAAGAAGACTATGGGGAACTGGCGTGAATGTAGAGGATAGATGCGCTTATAGTTTGGAAGTCCCTAGCATTGAACACAAGCCAGGTAGCCTAGACAAAGTAGTCAACGTGCCCACCTGGGTTGATGGGTCCAAACATGTGTTGTGCAAGCATGTCCCAGACTAAGGATCAGAAATCAGAACCTGATGTGGCAGCAAGAAAAGTGACAAAAATTCCACATCAGAGCCTTCCCGAAACTATGAAGAATCATGAACAAAGTCTACCAGACAGGACAAATTGATTGGGACCTGCACATGCCAGTGGTCCGATGGACCTATGGGGCCATCTGCGGGAACCTAAACATGGAAATGGTTCTGATGACAATGAGCAGAGTCAAGGCCATAGCCTTGGGAAAGAATTCTCACGCAATCACTCCTATAATTGTGACACCGTGCGGGGACGAAAAATTGCAACCGTGCAAGGATGAATATAGGCAGATTCAAGAAGCCATTAAGTGATGGAACCTCAATCTTCGCGAACTCAAAGAAAATCAAGTACGATTGAAGCAGGAAATCATATTAATGGATGAGCATACCAGAAAGCTGGAAACCAAAATATCGCAAGAATTATACATTGATAGAGAGTTGAGGCCACATATGGCCAACCCTACCACTTCACTAGGAGATTGTCACTGAGAGTTTTTGGCTATACTACCATGGTTGTGACCACACCTTATCAGACAAAGCCACCAAGGAAGTGCACCGCATAAGGAAGAACATGAAGCATTGACGGGTGCGAAGGTAACTAAGGGAGGCTCGTGGACTGAATTGAAAGGTGACTTGAAGCCTTGCACTAGTAGTGTGACCGCTGACTATCTGTAGGAAGCACAGTCTCAACACTCCAAGCAGTTGAAAGAGAGCCCAGGACTATAAACGAGTCTGTATGGGAGTTGTGTGACACGAAAGTTGCGTGTATGATTAGTATGATGAACAGGTCATGTTCACGCACAAGGGACTGCACTGCCATATGAGCAAGCTAGAAAGTGACCATTGGTGTCACTGTTCATGACAAGATGGCCAATTTAAGACAATGAGGAGTGGGCGACAAGCAATTAAGACAGAAAGTTAGAACTAGATTTGGGACTATCTCCCACTAGTCTCGCATTAATGAGCCAAATCTGGGGGGGACAATCGAATTTGAATTCAAAAGGGCCTATAAAGCATAGGTGGCCCTCTACCAAAAAACCCTTGGCATTTTGAGAATTTAGTTGCTGTGTCATCAAGTGGGCATGAACCTGACGAATTTGGAGGTTATAAGAGCAAGTATATGGTTTGAAGCATTACCATAGGAGACGAAGGGTTCCTTGATCAAAATAATGTCAACCAGCAAGGGAGACGTGTAGAGTTCTACACCACCAGTGGGAGATGCGCTAGAAATCCCTAAATCACCCCGGATGCCAAGGTCCAAAAAGGACCCACAAGCAGCAGGACCAATCCATATGTCCCTGTGAAATTCGCGGTTTGGAAAACTATCGATGGAAGAAAAGGGAAAAAAAATTAATATTGAGATCAATGATGAGAAAGAGGATCCTTAGACCTTTGTAGAATAAATGGAACCAGAGGAAGAGATGGAAGAAGACATTCAGCTAGTAAGCACCACAACAAAGCTGCCCAAGTATGTCCCTCCGCGGAAAGGGAGGGTAAAGGTACCTAAAGATTTGGATGTCGCTAAAAGCAAACTCAATGCCCCATTCCACCCCAGGGGAGTTCTATTTGAAGGTTTAGCTATGGGTCGTGTACCCACTATGAAGTTTGAAGACTGGGACCTTGTGGATAGTGAGAAGTTCCCTCATTTGGAAACTAGCTAGCTGATGGAACAAAGCACGGAGGGAGCAGTTACAACACTACAACCACAAACATGGTTGAGCAAGGTGGAGGAGGCTGGGCTACTCCGCCTCCTATGGATTCCACACTTTCATCGGGCCCCAATCATGATATTTGTCATCAGGCAATTGCTTTGCCTAGTGCACAATGGGTACTTATGGCTGGAGGAGCCCATTCCCATCACTGCAAAGCTCATTCATAGGATTTCTCGGCTTCCCTATATGGGAAGGGACCCCGTAGAAATAGCTAGCACAAGTGGAGACTTGGTGATTACAGAAGCCATGAAAAAGAAATATAAGTTGGAGAAAAAGAAGAGGGGTTGCATTATACTAGTATTCAAAACAAAGGGTTCAGTGTCGCTACCCAGTTTTTGGCAGGAAAGGTGATGAGAAAATGTCATGGAAATGAGGTACCAGCAACGGTCATCGCGTTGGTTGAGCAAAGCATAGAAGCGGTACGGTTCAACTGGCCACGGTTCCTCTGCGACGAGTTTCTGACGAACTTCAAGGAGGCCCAAGAGCAGGGTAAGGCCTTCCACTATGCGTGGTTACTCCTATCCATCCTGCTAGTTACAAGTGAATTACCAGAGGATAGTTAGTTTCTCCCCTTAACTAGGACTAGCCAAAGGCAGAAAAATATGCATCACTGTGGGTGCAAAGGGTGACATGCAAATTCGATAAACCAATATCTTCTGGTCATTGATAGAGGCAAGCGTACAACTATGGATCAACAAGTGGCCACGCCTATCCGTCTCGGTATACGACAATATGAAGAGCTTTGCAGACTTTAAAGTAGATATCCACAATGTCTATATCATGGCACGGAAAGATCTAGAGAAAAAGTGAACCACACTCCCCTTCATTGCAATAGATGATGTTGTTTTCGCAGTGCTCAACACATGGCCAGCGGAATGACATGCATCAGATTTGGTGGTGCATGATGAGATGGAGATTCAAAGACAGAAGGTTTCTGCCAAGATTCTTGCATAATAGAAGTGGAATGAATAGCTAGCTAAAGAAGTACGAGCATCCCGAGAGGTAGCGAAGGCCGCCGCAGAAAATGTAGCTACAAGAGGGGTCGTTATGGCATAGGAAGAAAGAGGCTCAACCGTGACCACAGGGAATGGGATAGATGATACGATGGAAGAAACAGACCCAAGCACCACCTCTACACAATTAAAATGGTTGCACGGTATGGAACAAACTGGGCCATGGATGAAGACCAAGGCTTCCAAGTTGGATGGGGAGCCTATTACACTGACCGAGGGTGACCTATATGACATCGGCGACATAGTTCATGAAGTCACTATGGAAGCGCTCTAGGAGGCAATGACAGAGTAGCAGAATGTGTTGGGAGTGCTCAAGATGCAACTCCAAGAACTTGAGGTGCGGCCTCCACAACAGGGAATGGTAGCCGCCTACGAGGCTATGGATACATTAGCAACTGAGCAGTTGCTGTAGGCCAAAATGGCTAATACCGTCACGCTGTCAGCTGGAGCACTGATAGTGGAAAATACGGAGGACAGAGCCACCATAGGCTGACTGAAGGGACTTTCCTTAAACTTGGCTTCCCTGTCGCGAGGGATATTATACTAGATACATGATGGAGTGATGACAGAGCTCTATGCTAGGGAAGGACACGCAGTACGGATGTTCAGTGAATAACAAATCAACATTGAGCAACTGAGCCTCCAACATGACAAAGCAGTAGCACAAACTCAACAGTTGGAGAAAATCATCGAGGATGCATGTTGTCGCATCCCCAAACTAGAGATTATAGCAGACTTACCAGTAGGTATATAGATCCACAAATTGGCCAGTGGATTCTGTGAGGCAAAGAAGGAAGCAACGAGGATCTAGTTGGAACTCAACTTGCAGATAGTGGAGCTGAGGCTGAAGGCACATCCCTCTACATCGCCAGAGGTCAGAGAGAAGTTGCACCACAACATTTAATCAGGTTTGGAATGATTTGAAAATGGGGCTCTTAGGCTTCTTGTCTAACTTATAAGAACCTCTCCCACTTAAAAAGCTTGAATTTTCCCAAGTCTTATCGATTAACCAATGCGGAAATAAGAAATGGTTGAAAATATGGGTGTATGCTTGTATTTGTTTTCAACTAATTACTTGCCATAATTTCTGTTGTTATGCTATAAATTAGTGTGTTCATACTAATGTATAAATACATATAACAATATAAAAAAATAGCAGAGATAATGTAGCAATAAAACACACATAGAAACAATGATTTAATTTGGAGCTCACCCAAAACTCTTCGGCTACATCTCCATGAGCTCTAGTCAACTCAACTAGACTCTCCGAGATTATGGTGTAAGTATTTTTTACAATTCGTTGACTCAACTCTAGCTATTTCACAAAAAAATAGTGGGTTCAGACACCATTTAATCCCCTACCTCTTGAAACTTTGGCTCTTGGCTCTGGCTCTTGGCTCTGGGTCTTTGACTCTTGGTTTTGGCTCTTAGCCCTGACTTTGCCTCTTTGGCTCTAGTTCGGGCTCTTGGCTCTGACTCTAGCTCTTTGGCACTATCTCTTGGCTCTCCAGCTCTTCGACTCTGGCTTCTTTCTACCTTCTACAACCTTCACACTCTATGGCTTTTCACTTGAAATTCAAGTGACCCAAAAGGCTCCCTCAGCTGCTCTTTTGCTTCTGCGCTGCCTCTTTTGCTTCTACGCTACCTCTTTGGCTTCTGCTTCACAAAAAAACCCCAACAAAAACCTTCAACAGCAACAACAACTCAACCACTATCAACAATTCAACAATCCTTGTTATCTATCATTTTGTTGCTTTAAGCCAAATTGCATTACCTCTTTGACTTCTACTTCGTGGAAAAACCCCAATAGCAATCTTCAATAGCAACTCAGCCACCAAAAATTTAGTAGCCCCTATTATCTACTATTCTGTAGATTTAATCCAAATCGTGTTGCCTCTTTGGCTTCTGGTTTGCAACAAAAACCCAACAACAATATTTAACAGCAACTCAGCCACCAACAATTCAACAGCTCCCAGTCTTTTACATTCATGGCTTAAAAGCCAAATCTCACTGCCTGTTCATTGTCCCTCTTGGGCTCCCTATCTTCCAGCCATTCCTTTCTCCCCAATCATGAGGAATCATTCCCTTTCTGCCTTTGTGGCTCTCTATTCTCTCTCTGTTCCTCTCACTGCAATCAATCCTCCGTGGCTCTACGTCTTACATAATGCATCCCTGATACAAAAAGCATCATTGTAATATAACACTCGCTTACTACGTGGCACAAGGAATGGAAGTTGTTTTTACAGTGGAAAATACACAAAGGCCTTTGTTTCAGAAAAATTCCTGAAAATGGAACAGAACTCCAATATATAGAGATATTCAGAATTACATAGGAAAATATGAGTGGAAAGACTTAAGTCGGATCTCAAATGGATATCCACATATATAATATTTCAGGTTCGTGCGTATCGCATATCGCATGTCACTAAGGCCTACCCCTTTGTATTTTTAGAATTACATTAAAAAGCTGCAAGTCCCACTTATGTCGAAATTTCCCTTTGTATTGAAAATACATAAAAAGTGTTGAAAATCCTGCTTACCAGACCTGATATTATATTTATTTATATTTCAGAACCCCTTTGGGTCCGGTTCCAATCGCAGTCACAAGGCACATGGCTCGGGGTCTTTCCCTTTCGGGATTGCTGACAGCGATCCGCCGATATTGGCGATCACAATCGCAAGTCGCATTGGCCTGGGGTCCTTCCCTTTTGGGATCGCTAACAGCGATCCACCGATATCGGTGATCCCAGTCACAAGTCGAATAGACCCGAGGCCTTTCCTTTGGATTTAAGTGATGCAATATTTTGGAAATCACATGCCATGATACCTTAAGACTTGAGGTCGCTCCTTTATATAGCTATCCACCGATGTGATACCAATGCTTCATTGTTGTGGTTCGCTCCCATCCATTAAACTTTTAGATCCAACGACCCTTGAGAGTTAATGCCTCATTTCCTCTTAGACCAATAAGAGTGGGCCACGTGGCCCAATCCCGACCTGCCATGTGTCAGCTGTGGATTGGCCCATGAGCCTATACTAAAAATAAAAATTTTCAATATAGTTCAAAATTTAATGAAATTGCCTCCTTTTCTAAGGACATTAGGAAATTTTCATTTTACAATAACTCCTTCATATGGATTCAATTTTTGTTCATTCAAATTGCGTTGGATTCAGAATGAAGAGATCTCTGGAATGATACTGTTTCTAAGAGTAGCCCGTGATTTTGGTTTTCCTCTGATTTACAAAGGATTTTTTCCATTTGGAACCTTTCACCTCTTGCATGATGTCTTTTAGACTTAGAAGTTTATCCAGGATCCATTTTTGGATCATGCCTTCTCACGAAAAGAACTTTTGGTTTCCAAAATACTAATATGTTGATTTGAAAAATAAATGAGAGTGATTCACCCTCTTCTTTCAGCCTCCCTACACTTGCCTTTGCATAGTGCCTTTGAATCAATGTTTCTGACCACTTCCCTTCTCTGGATGCGCTAGTCATCCTGAGAAGAACTGTCTTCCTCCTTGCCTTCCTATAGAAATTCTACTAAAATGGTCATAGAAGGTAGTTTGAGCTTCTTTACCTTGATCATTTATCCAAGGTGGCTCAACAAATGTGAAGTACATCTGCTCCACAAAACTTTCATTTGTACCTGTTTGACAAGTTGCCAACAACAACTGTTAACAACAACAGACATACAGACAACAACTGGATGGAATAAACTCTTGCTTCAACAAAAGAAATGGATTTCACATCTTGTGAACACCTCCATGTCTTACATCTACATACAAATGATGGACTAGACAATAAGCCCACAAAACATGCCTTTAAACCAAATGACTCTTCAAGTCAAGCATGTAGAAAAAGACCATTATGACTCTTTTTCAAAAGATGAAACTTTCATCATTATCTCCATTAGGAGACCAAGTTAACGTCTTTCAAGTCAACATGGCATCGCATGCATGTCAAAGCAATCAACCCTGCAAGTTAATTACACATACATGTTCAAAAACAAGGAAATCATCAACATCCCTGTGCTCATGCATCTCATCCTCATACATGCATTTCATCCTTCAACTTTCACTTAAGCACACTGTACTTTCGAAGTTGTAATGAAATATAATGTAGATGCATCAATAGACATGCAATGTTAATCGGATAAGAAATATAACTGTTCCTTACCAATCCCTTTCAAAGGTACTACCTTTTCCTGCACATCAGCATCAACATGTGAATCATTTTGAGACACATCATCCATGGAATCTTCACTTCCATTTCTACCATCTTCTCTTTCCACTTTCTTCAACTTTGGTGAAAGAATTGTTGGATTCAGTGTCCAGCACTTTGCAACAAGATGTCCTTGCTTATGTCAGTAAGTGCACTGCATGTGCATCGTCTTGATAGCATGATTTTCCTTGTCCAATGGACCTTTGGCTGCTTGCTTCTTTTCCTTCTCTTGCTTCCTGTTTGCGGCCATTCCTTTCCAACATCTAGAAATATCATGGTTATCCAAACCACAAAGGGAACATGCAACTCTTTCCCCATACTTATGTGGAAATTTATCATGCTTTGAAAAATCAAAAGGAACGTGTTTAGAACTAAATTTATACCTGCCTCTTTCATCTTTATTGCCTTCATGACGAGGTGAAGCAATTGAAGAAGTGGCTCCCTTTAGAACACCATCAAACTCTTCAAGGTTGTTAGAGTCTCCCCAACTCTCTGGTTCAAGTGTGTGCTTCTAAACACCTGCATCCTACAATTAATGTTTCAAGCTATTGTTTTCCTCTTGGATACAACCTTCACACTTCTGAGGTAGAGGACATGAAATGAAACTCCTTCTTGGGAATGTTTTAATGGCTTTCATGGTAGCATTGGAATTCTCTCCATAAGACTGTCCATAGAAAAGACCCAAATATTTAGGCCTTTCCTCAACCATTATTGGTTCAACAATACCTTGTGCATGCTTTCCCAAGCCCTTTCCTTCATAGCCCATCTTAGACATTAGCTTGGAACCTGTGCCTTTAGTATTTTTCTCAAAAGAACCAATATAATCATTCTCAGAGAAATTTTAAGACAAACTGGAATCGTTTACCTCTTCTTCAAGCTGGTATTTGACTAAGGCTTCTTGGGAAACAAAGAGTTGTGTTTCCAACTCATGCATCCTCTTCAGGTTCATATTTTCAATATGAAGTCACCTCTGCATTTCCTACAATTTGTCAGCAAGCAACTGCTTCTATTCCTTCATGTAATTCAACTGCTTTCTAAGCATGATGCTCTTCCTTCCATCCTCATACATTTCTCTCACCATATCCATCATGGGCGACAATTCTTGCTTCATTTCTTCATCAAAGAGTCTCATGAAGAAAGGAGAATTTAAGGACCCACTTGTATAAGTTGTCATTTTTCCGATGAGAATAAAAAACTTCAACAAGATAAATAAAGAGCTTATTTAAGCAACCTCCTGCAACAAACCTCTTGTGCTTTGGATTGCCTTGAGGTCCTTTGGGATAGAGGAATGCCTTCAACCCTTCTCCTTCTTGTCCTTCCTGGACTAAGCTATGAATAGCTTTCCCTTCACCTCTACAAACTCACGAAATAGTTAGTCTGCAAACAAGCATATAATCAGCCTCTTGCTATTCAAACACCTTTCAGACAAGCAGTGTTTGCTCTGTCAATCAAGAATTCTAATATAACCCTCCTTGACGGTGGGGTTAATCAATCTTAAGCTATGATACCAATGGATCTGAAAATGGGGCTCTTAGGCTTCTTTTCTAACTTACAAGAACCTCTCCCACTTCCAAAGCTTGAATTTTCCCAAGTTTTATTGATTAACCAATGCAGAAATAAGAAATGCTTGAAAATATGGGTGTATGCTTGTATTTGTTTTCAACTGATTACTTGCTTTAATTTCTATTGTTATGATATAAATTAGTGTGTTGATACTGATGTATAAATAAATATAGTAGTAAAAAAGAATAGCAGAGATAATGCAGCGATAAAACACACACAGAAACATCGATTTAATTTGGAGTTCACCCACAACTCTTGGGCTATGTCTCCATCAACTCTAGTCAACTCAGCTAAACTCTCCAGGATTATGGTGTAAGATTTTTTCACAATTCTTTGACTCAATTCCGTTTTTTCTACACAAAAATAGTGGGTTCAGACACCATTTAATCCCTTGGCTCTTGAAGCTCTAGCTCTTGGCTCTCACTCTTTAGCTCTTGGTTTTGGCTCTTGGCTCTGACTCTAGCTCTTTGGCTCTAGTTCAGGCTCTTGGCTCTAACTCTAGCTCTTTGGCTCTCGCTCTTTGGTCCTGGCTTCTTTCTGCCTTCTACAACCTTCACGCTCTCTGGATTTTCAGTTGAACTTCAAGTGACCCCAAAGGCTCCCTCAACTGCTCTTTTGCTTCTGTGTTGCCTCTTTGGCTTCTATGTTGCCTCTTTGGCTTCTATTTCACAGCAAAACCCCAACAGTAACCTTCACGAGCAACAACAACTCGGCCACTATAAACAATTAGCAGCCCCTATTATTTTTCGTTCTGTGGCTTTAAGCCAAATCGCGCTGCCTCTTTAGCTTTTACTCCGGAGAAAAGTCCCAATAGTAATCTTCAACAGCAACTCAGCCACCAATAATTCAACAGTCCATGTTATCTGTCGTTTTGTGGATTTAAGCCAAATCGTGCTGCCTCTTTGGCTTTTGCTTCATAGCAAAACCCCAACAACAATCTTCAACAGCAACTCGGCCACCAATAATTCAGCAGCCCCCAATGTTTTACATTCATGGCTTAAAATCCAAATCGCACTTCTTGTTCATTGTCCCTCTCGGGCTCCCTGTCTTCCAGCCATTCCTTTGTCCCCATTCATGAGGAATCATTCCCTTTTCACCTTTGTGGCTCTTTGTTCTCTGTTCATTCCTCTCTCTACAATCAATCCTCTGTGGCTCTACATCTTGCATAATGCATTCCTATTACAAAATGCATCATTATAATATAATGCCCATTTACAGTGTGGCATAAGGAATGGAAGCTGTTTTTAAAGTGGAAAATACACAAAAGCCTTTGTTTCAGACAAATTCCCGAAAATGAAATAGAATTCCAATATACATAGATATTTGGAATTACATAGGAAAAGATGAGCTGAAAGACTTAAAGTCGGATCTCAAAAGGATATAAATCTGCATATGTAATATTTTGGGTCCACGCATATCGCATATCGCATGTCGCTAAGGCATACCCCTTTGTATTTTTGTTGGGAGCAT